>CM056584.1:57878204-58030704 GCA_029721435.1 Gymnothorax reevesii | reverse complement strand
TTATACTATGGTGCCAAAAATACAATCCATGTACTATAGGATAACTGGCTCGGAACTATGGTAATTTTTCTTAAGGGGTACATCATGCAACATTGCCACTGATTTTCTAATTTTGCACTTGTTAGCAACTTCTTTAAAAACATGACGGCCTTAAAACCCTCAGCTGAGATATTATGTCAAGTAATTTCACTTGTGGAACAAATTGTGGAAAACTTGTAAGCTTCTGCTAACTGTGGACTTTATAATTTGGCAAAAAAGTGAAATCCCAACAAAAAAAAGCATTAGAAATTTGTCAAGGAAACCAATGGCGGAAGTATGCTTATTAATGTTGGGATTTTAGGAGAAACTGTAGCAATAGCATTTTTAATGATTTAGCCCTGCATTGGGAGAGTAACTTCAGTCGGCATAAAAAATGGCGCCCCCCACACCTTTTTGTGAGCAGTAGAACCACGGCGATTTCTCTGAGCCAATCATCGAAGATCAGGCTACATCACAAGTAGGGGCATCATGGCATCTGACCAATCAGCAGTGGCTCAGAGCATCTCATTTTTTTAGAAAACTTTGAAAAAGTCACAAAAGTAAAGAAGTCTTGTAATATCCTCCAATAATCCAATAATGGTCCCGAGGATTGAAATTTTGAATATTTCCAAGAGCGCCATATAAAGGATCAAGGATAATTTCATACAAGGTGTGGTGGGTCCACATTCCTGGGCGTTTTTCTGGGAGATGATCACATCCTGTGCAGTCCCGGGCAGGTGAACTGGACACTACAGAGGCTCACCTGAGGAGGGGAAAATGGCCGCTCTGCAGATGTGCTATCGGAGGCAGACATTATTAATCAATAACCTGGTGCAAACAGCGCTGTTAGCTCGTACTGTCCCTCCTGCTGCTATTTGCTCAGGTACAGACATCAATGGCCGACTTTTTTCCACGACCAATTACAGCCAATCCCCGGAGAGCCTGATTTCTCTCTCACAAAGTTTATATCAATTATTTTACTGGCGGTGATTTCATCCTCGGCTTCCCGAACAAACAAAAACGAGGAGTCAAATTCCAGCTCATTAATTTTATTTTACAGCAGTTGAAGATGGCAGTTTATGGGAGTCAGAATATTATGGTGGATGTAGGCGATGTGGGGAGTGTGTGGTTGTGGTGTTGAGGGGATAATCAGGGCCAGAGCTTAGCTCCTATTATCATGACTTTGGGGAGAGTTTTTTTTTTTATAATTCTATTTTAATTTTAAAAATGAATTGGTTTTTGTCGCTCGGCTACCTAATGCCTTTCCAGGTGTCTGCCTTAGCAGAGCTGGTTAACTGATGAATCGCTGCACCTGCGTTGAGTCAATATACCAGTACATGAGGAAGAGGCACTCGCTCCTTCCTTGATTGTCGACTATACAAGAGAGCCGTTAACAGCGGGAGAGTATTCGCTCTAGTTTTGTTCACGAGGTCTTTACTTTTATTTTGTGAAAGGATATTTAGAATCTTTGCATTTGTTATTCCTCGTAGTTTCTCCTTTTTCTGGTACCCGATTTTGGTGACGATTGGGAGGGTTATTTCCGCAGGAGTATTTCTCCGTCTTTTTGTTTTCGTTAATCCTCTGTCTCTATCGAGACCTTTGTAGCTGGTAGTTTCGTAGCGCCAGCTTTTAAATCAGATTCGTAGTGGCATTTGGTTTCCGCCAATTTCCACCTCATGTACGCATGAAGCTGAGGAGGGCTTGGATGCGTGTGAGTGTGTGGTGCTCTAGCGACTGCGAGTGTGTGAGTGTGCGGTGCTCTTGTGATGTTGTGTGTTCCGTGGAGTGAAAACCTTCGCACAGGGAATGGGGTGGTAGGATGCAACTGATTTTATGACCTTGGTTATTTATATGTATAATCTATTTACTTACTGTTTCCGGTCTTCTGTATGTAACAGCATTCTGTGGTCGGTGAATTCAGAGACCAAATGAAGGATGGTTAAAATTCTCGGACTCACACAGCTGATGAGGTGTAAAGACGACAACAAGGGCTGTACCAGGTTGTCAATGTGAAGGGGGGGTCACAATTAAATCCAGGCTGATTTCCCCCTTGTTGACACACTGCAGTGATGTCACTGCTCAGGCGCACAGTGTGGACAGTGTGTGACTCCCAGTGACACTGCATCCCGTCTGCCTTAAAATCCTACGTAATGGATTACTGTCCGTGATTGTGTTATACAGTCCTGCCATTCTTACTCACACACACACACACACACACTCACGCACGCGCAGTGTCGAATCGATATGTGCAATTGATTAGGCCCAGAGCTCGAGGCTTTCCTCTCTGTAGCTGATCGATGGGTGAGTTACTGTGATGGTGGAGGTTAAACACACTGAAGAGACCAGGCTTTGAGCTCTGATTATGCCCCGGTCCCTCTGGGTGCCCAATGACTCCACCAGTTTTAATTCAACTCTAACAGAATGCATTTTAAAATCACAGGGACCTGGAAGATGTTATTTCACTATTTAACACTGAACATTCCACAGTGTATGCAGGTCCGTGTGTGCATGTGTTTGTGTGTGTGTGTGTGTGTGTGTGTGTGTGTGTGCGTGTGCTTATCTGAGCGAGCGTTTGTATGAGAAACAGTGTGTGCGCATCCGTTTGTGTGTGTGCATGAGTATTTGTGCCAGAGTGTGTGTGCATCTGTGTGTGTGTGAGTGCGTGCGTGAGTTTTTGCATGAGTGAGTGTGTGTATCCGTGCGTGCATGTGTGCGTACCCATGTGGGTGAGAGGGGGTGAATGTATTTTCAGCTTTATTTACGCCTGTTGTGGGACTGAACTGACGTATGCCCAGCACATGGGTGCAGTATATGGAAGTTTGAAACTGAAAAGGCTGCAGCATTTTGGGTAATGCGGCATCTACAAAACATTGGATGGAGTTCTCTTTGTCCTCAGTCCTTTGGAGTGTGTTTTTTTTAGTGTCAGTGTACTTAATCTCCAGTGCGTTTGGGCATGCGCAGTCACTGTTACACCAGCATTATGTTGAGTAAGTTTCTGTTAAAATGCTTTGCAGGAAAAGAATTCCCCAAACATCACCACTGTAGTGCTCCCCTCTGGCCTGTAGGATGCTGCAGTTAAAGATGGAACACTCTTCTCTCCCAGACCGGTGGACCCCTGACCTAAAACAACTTCTGTGGCATATTTACACCGCCCCCGTCCCGGCTATGTGCTGCAGCGAGAAAACCAAACACGGGCGAATTTTACCAGGGCCCCCCCCCCCTCCCGAGCTCTGACCTTACAGCACCTCCTGAGTCTCACTTCCCCTACAGTGACAACCGCAGCCCTGCACCAATCACACGCCATGCGGGCAAAAACTGCCGCTCTGAGACTCTGTGCTCTGCGTGCGAAACAGCGAGCAGTGGGCTGGCACTGTGGGGTGTGTATGTGTTTGTGAGTGTATATCTGTGTATGTTTGATGTATATCTGTGTATGTGGGTGTGTGTGTGTGTATGTGTATGAATGTTTATGTGTGCATGTGTGAGTGTGAGTATGTGTGTGTGTGTGTGTGTGTGTGTGTGTGTGTGTGTGTGTGTGAGAGAGAGTGCATATCTTTGTATGTGGGTGAGTGTGTATGTGTATGAATGTTTATGTGCGCATGCGTGTAAGTGTGTATATCTGTGTGTATGTATATGTGTGTGTGTGTGTGTGTGTGTGTGAGAGTGAGCACTTGTGCGTATTTGTGTGTGTGTGTGTGTGTGTGAGTGAGTGCATGTGTGTGCATATGTGTCTGTGTGTGAGTGAGCACTTGTGTGTGTGAGTGTGTGTGTGGTTCTGGTAAAAGCAGCGAGGAGTGACTCATTGATACCGTGTGTGTCTCAGTGACAGAAGGAGTCTGAGATTACCAGAGAAATTAATTGTCCGCATCAGAGAACGGCAAGGACCAAAGCCTCGTTTGATCGCTCAACAACCACACTCTCGTTTAAGTCAAATTAACAAATTATGACTTCAAAGGCAAGCATATGCCGTGCAGAATTATATTCCTGCTGATTAAAATTGGATGTAGCCAAATTTTAAGGACTTGGATGTTCGCATGCTCTGCGATTTATGGCCGGTCTTGGGCGAAACATCACATTTAAAGGGTCACGTCGGAGGAGATTCAGAGGCCTCTGTGGGGCCTGTGTTCCAGCTTTGAGCGCGTTGTCATGGAAAATGCCCCGAGGAGACTGCTCGGAGATTTAAAGGGGGAAGACGCGGAAATTATGTTGGTGACAAGTTGTCAAAAAAAAGGGAAGAAAGATGTAAAAATGGAAGGAGAATAAAGAAACCGGAGATGTGACTGATGTGGCGGCGGGAGACACACGAGAGAGAGAACAAACAGCGGGAAGACGGAGCAAAGCTGAAACATTTTAGAAAGTCCTTGAAAAACCCACCGCTCTGTCCTGTCCTCAGTGAGCCTGAAAACTTTCTCATTTCAGGCAGCCGATGCTCTTACTTGTGGTTCAGTGCGGAGAAGGAGGACGACCCCCGGAGCTCCCTCTGGAGGACCGGCAGACCCAACCTTTCCCGCCCTCGTTCCGGACCTTTCCGTCTGAGTGTAGCAGCGGTCTCCTCACCGTAATGCGAAATGACAGCCAACCTTCATGCCTTCATGCTTCGATGAGCTCGGCCTAAATATAAGTCAGGGTTGCTAAAAAACACTAAAAAAAAAAAAAGACTCTGCTGTGTTCTAAAAGACAGAAGGCGAGTCAACAGGGATTTCCAGACTGTCCCATTTTTTGCGGTGATCCCTTGAGAGTGCTTCCGGGACGCACTCACAGATTCAGGGTCGATCGGTTGTGGTCCCGTTTGCCAGGGATTCCTGTTGTGTATCAGGCTGTATATTGATCAGATTGGACTATGGAAATAGTGTATCCTGCTGACTCTGAAACAGCTGTCTCATCTGTCGTATTGACACCGAGACCAAATCTCTGCTCGATCCTGTTCACCCTTGTGGGTGGGTCGTCAGGTGAGATTCTGGCTGTACACCTGTCTGTGGTGCCCGAGTGACACCAGCTAGAGAGCTGAGCGTTGTGCTGCTGGGGCTGTACGGTGCTTTCAACAGAATTTTTGGCACTTTTAGCGTTTTATATCTTGGTTTAACTGGTCAAAGCTCGCTAAGATGGTGGAGTTAGCAGGGACCAAACTGGTGCTGACCGCATAGGACCCTCTGCTGACCAACTCGCCTGTCTAGAAAAGGACAGGGAACAGAAATTCTCAGTAGGACCCTGCGTGGGATTGATCTGCTGGCCTTGGTGGGATTCAATCATGGGCCTGGATGGGATTGATCAGTGGATCCTGGGTGGGATTGATCACCACTTGGCCCTGCCCACTCACCCCCTGAACACTGGCGCTTCCATCCTGAACACATTTCAATTTCATCTTTGGCCTTCGATAAGCAAAAACATGAAACATATTCGCACCACATGGTTAAGCCGAGCTCCGACTCCCTTAACTGTGAGCAGCCTGCTAGATAATCATGAGTGTGTGTTTGTGTGTGTGAGACTTCACATCTGTGAGGATCAGTCTAAAAATAGTCCCCGGATCAGGTCGCCCGAAGATCGACCGGTACTTGCCACTTATGCTGCAGTTTGGTTCACATGCTGATGGCTTCTTTCCAGCCAATTAGAAGCAGCGTGTCTCCAGCCTTAATTTCTGCCCATCACATCTGGAGTCAACACAACCTCTTTCCCTTTTAATAAACTTCCATCCCTCTCTCCTGTTTTTCATTAGTCATGATGGGGCACAGTAGAATTTAGCTGTTGGCAAATTCACTGCTGTTCTACAAGGAGCATATGCTGTTTATAGAGTGGCTGTATTGTGGTTAATAGTTGTCTGTCTGCTGACCCCATGAAAGGACGTTCGCCCTGTCCATGTTGGTCAACTGTTTGGCCAAGGGATGAGGATCTCCCAAAAGTACTCTAGATCGAAAAATCCCTCTACAACCCACAGTCTCGCTAATAATATGGAACCTTCATACTTTAAAAATATATCCCACCATATCTGCATTTTATACATCCATTGTATTGATCGTATAAAAATAAATAATTATTTATGAACATATTTCAAACTCCTCGAAAAGCTTCCAAAAGCTGTGTCAGTGGAGAGTGATTAGTGTTCCTGTCAAAGAGAGAGACTAGTGTTCCTGTAGCAGTGGTGAGTGATTACTGTTCCTGTCGCAGTGAAGAGTAATTAGTGTGCATGTAGCAGTGGTGAGTAATTAGCGTTCCTGTAGCAGTGTAATTAGCGTTCCTGTTGTGGTGTAATTAGCGTTCCTGTAGCAGTGTAATTAGTGTTCCTGTAGCAGTGTAATTAGTGTTCCTGTAGCAGTGGTGAGTGATTACTGTTCCTGTTGCAGTGAAGAGTAATTAGTGTGCATGTAGCAGTGGTGAGTAATTAGCGTTCCTGTAGTGGTGTAATTAGTAATCCTGTAGCAGTGTAATTAGTGTTCCTGTAGCAGTGGTGAGTGATTACTGTTCCTGTCGCAGTGAAGAGTAATTAGTGTGCATGTAGCAGTGGTGAGTAATTAGTGTTCCTGTAGCAGTGTAATTAGCGTTCCTGTAGTGTTGTAATTAGTGTTCCTGTAGCAGTGGTGAGTGATTACTGTTCCTGTCGCAGTGAAGAGTAATTAGTGTGCATGTAGCAGTGGTGAGTAATTAGCGTTCCTGTAGTGGTGTAATTAGCGTTCCTGTAGCAGTGTAATAAGCGTTCCTGTAGCGGTGTAATTAGTGTTCCTGTAGCAGTGTAATTAGTGTTCCTGTTGCAGTGTAATAAGCGTTCCTGTAGCGGTGTAATTAGTGTTCCTGTAGCAGTGTAATTAGTGTTCCTGTATCTTCACCACAAGCTAATTTGTGATTTAAAACATCACCGCTGTACATTGCCTCCCTTCTCACCCACCACCAAATAATTTTAGATGTCAGAAATTTTTCTTTACCTTCCCAAAACTACCGCCTCTCACTGAGATATATTTGCACACAAGAACTGTTTTCACTTTTTCTCTTCCTCCAGTATGACAGCTTTCACAACTTTTTAGAAAGCACCAGAACATAAGAAAAAGAATACCTAAAATACAGTGCCACAGGGCTTCACAATTTACTTTCCTACACATGGGCTGGGGTAACTTCTGCATATTTAAAACATAGATATATGGATTTATGTGGCTTGGATTGGGCTTCAAACATGGTTTGCTTTCAGTCAGTGTCTGAAAGGCTAACTTTTAAATGTTATAAACTGAGAGTGTCAGGCTTTCCATTTCCCTGGACAAACTCACAATGCTCGATGCCAATATGCCTGTCTGTATCCTTCCCAATGTTCATTTTCCATATTGAATTATTAAAATATACATAGTCAAGTGCCTGCATGACAATATTCTTATAGCGGAGCCATATTATGATGTATATTTTTCCCCAGCTAATTCCACCTGTGCAGTGGTCTCTGCTAACATTAATTGACTGGAATAGCTTGAGACCCCCCCAGTTTAGCTGTTAGATCCTCCTTTTCCACATCAGCATTTGAAACACACAGTTTAAATTCCGGCAGATTTCTACATCACTAACACTCGCCCTGCATAGTTCACTCCCATCAGCTTTGTACGTGTGCCCTGCTCCCAGCCACAGACTCGCTTGCCCTCCCCACCTCTCTCTCCATGGTACACTAATGGTACTTATTCGCCGGAGCTTTGCTTGCCAGCCAATCAGAGAGGAGTTCATTTTCAGAAAGGAAATGCCCACTCAGAACAGCCTGTTCTTTGGAGAGGGGCGAATATCTGGTGGTGAATGGCTTAAAATGACTGATTTGCAGTTTGAAAGTTTCTTAAAGGGATACTATCATCCAATACAATTTGTCGCTTAAATTATTCCCAGATAACAATACATTCAACTTCTAACCTTTTCCGGGTGATTCATCCCCCATGAAATTCAAATATCGAACAATGGGTGCAAGCAAACAGGCTGTTCTCCCTTCAGAGGGGCACGCCATTTTATAAGAGCAGTCTATTTTGGGACGCTTGGCTATGGCATTACTCCGGCTGCTCAGCATATATGCCACATACAGAATACACACGGTACAATTGCTGTCTTTCCACCAAACTTTTTGTGAAATGAGCTAGCTAGCCAGTATGCACAGAGTACCTTTCCACAACCATTATGTAACATTAGTTTGTTAGCTAGCTGGTTAGTCAGTGTTGACTGTGAATTTAAAAACCATGGCAATTTCAACCGTGAATGTCTGTGACTCAGAGTATCAGAGTGACGTAGCTCAGTCCAAACATAAAGCTCGCAACAAACGCAAAATTTACTCAACCTGGTTTCATAACTTTCATGAGACACACTTACTCGTAAGATCCTCTATATCGTGCTTATCCCTGAGGTAGGCTACCGTACCGCACAGTGAGTTTGTGTCATCTGTCATGTTTGCTTGTATGTCAGTCATGCAGACGTAGTCGAGGTCTAGGCACAGGAAATCTAACTCACCCGCTTTCTTCCTAGGCTAGGGATTCGTTTTAATAGCCGGATATCACAGAAAAGGCGCATAATGTTCTAGTATCATCACAACGCATAATGCACGAATGCAACACAGATGAAGCTGGGATAACGTCACTATTTACAGCGCCCCCTGGCGGTATTTCCTTAAAAAAAACCATCTGCAAGAAGTGTCATGGCGCCTTCCATACGCTTATCAAAAACTTCTAAACAATTCGAAAGGATGACCCCACACGAAAAAATTTCCTACATGATTAATTTTGTTCATTTACGCAGCTATTGAGTGTGACTTGCTGTACCATGATTTTGTCCCTTTAACTCTTCCATTGGACATTCAACCATACTCGCATACGCATCTTTGTGACAGTCTCTGTGAAAAGCGCTATATAAATAAATTGATTTGAATAAACTGCCAGCATAATATGAAAACTTCAGAGTGTACAAATTTGTCATTTAGTTTCAAACTGCATTTTGTCTGGGTTCAGAATCTTTAAACGTCCTTTTGAACACCATGATCCAATATTTTAGGCTATTAATCAGTTTATTCAGGTTGATCTTTGAATCAGGAAAGCTTTGGTCTTTGATAGGTGTGGCAGCCTTGAAAATGAACAAAGAGTGACTCTGGAAGATTGCAGAATTTTCAGTGATTGAGCTGAGCTTGAACCCTAAGCAAAAAAAACTGTGTAATCAGGGGCCTCTCGTATAACACTGTGAGCCAGAGGTAGCATCGCTTTGACAAGGATATATTGCCTTACGCCATCGAGCAGCTTGTGGTCCAGCTGATAGAGATAACGCCCATTGGATGTGCTGCACAGCAGCAGCATTACTCTCCGAGAGGCAGAAAAAAGCCGTCTCTGTGCCGGGGGAGAGAAGCGATCGCGGTGAAACACCGCCCTTTCATTCCTCTCCCAGACAGGGATTTGTCTTAAATTGCCGGATGATTACAAACAACATCAAGGCCGACTGGAAACCCTGAAATTCAGGTAATGATTTCCTGAATTCTGCAGCCATTAATTCTAACGCCGGGACACTTGTCATTAACTTCTTGAATTAACTTCTCTCTCAGACCAGGCTTGTTTCCTGTTAAACTCCCATCAGCCATATTCCTGAGCTGAAACGTCCCTCTAGTGAGTGAACAAATGGACAAATGAAAGGGGAACAGTATCCATCATTGCACTGTAGTTCACAGTGATGCTTTAAAATGGCGGTAATCCTCTGTAGGCTGAGGGACATTGTTATGTGGTAAATGGCCTCATGGAGGTCAGGGGTAATGGGGGGAGGGGGTGGTGTGAATTGGTCGATGGCACTGTGGTGGGATGGTTAAGGGTTCGAGTTCCATCCTGAATCCTCCTTGTGTGACGTTTGTTTGTTCTCTCCTGTGTTCACAAGGGGCATCCTCCTGGTTCTGTGTTCTGTTCCTCAGATGCTCCGCAGATGTAAATTAGCCTTCTTGTTTAACTCTGGCGCACCTAACAAGAATGTTCACAGACCTGCTCTGACCTCGTCAATAGCAGGCATTAGATTTCAAGAGCACTTTACATTGTGCGATAAATACTAAAATATACTGCCGTTATATTAATGCCATTCTGGCTTCGTAAGGCGTGTGCCTCTCACGCGTTCATCACAGAAAAGGAGAAAAAGCTCCAGTTTCACTTCCTGTTCACCCTCCATGGTGGTTTGATCTCAAGCGCCAACTTCCTTCTCAGTCTTTTTTTTTTTTTCGGCCTGCACGCACGAACTCTCGAGGCCGATGCAATGATCTCACCAATAATCACCCGACCTCAGCTGCTACGACAAACAAAGGGCTGAGGAGCCTTCAAGAGCATTTGCATGTTGCAAATCAATTACGTAACTTCACGATTTTTATAATTGATCTATATCTTTCATCTGTCAAAGAGTTTCACTTCTCCGAGACACCTGTCAGCTCGTTAAGTTTAACAGGATATGACAGACAGATAGATGTTGTAAAAGCGATAAAGACACTGCTGAAGCTTTCTTTCCACTTTTTAAATCAATTCCCACCTTCAAGTTTTCTCCTCGCCGCCCTGTTATTAAAGTCGCGTCGCTTCTTACTTTGCTCTACCCATTTAAATTATAATCATGGCTATTTCGTGAGGCAGAAAATGTGACATCACAAATATCGCTCGTTAAATGCTGTCAGCTGATTGGATTGTCACCCTTGGCCCAGATTGTGACAGAGAGAGCCCAGAATTAGCACACGGTGCATAAAAACAGCATATTTTGGCATCCCCCACGCAGCCGGCGCTCCGCTCCTGCAGACGTATAGTTTCAGCATTGCCTGGCAGTGCTGGGAGGCATTATGTTTTATCATCCCTCTGCAGACTGGGGAGTTATATGAGGTGTTGTGGCAGAGACGCACAAGAACTCAGACAGTCGTAGGAGCTTCGTATGAAAAGCAGAAGATGCCTTGTTTCCTGTTGGCGGCACCGTCTTCACGGTCGCAACGAGGCGTGCACGGTGACAGGCGTATGACGGATATCATCTGCAGCTGCTCCTGATTGGTTGGGTCGCTGTTTTTCGGCCCAATTACCTCCCAGCCTTGTCTGTTGGCCGGTGACACGCTGCCTCTGTGCATTTTAAATGTATGGTCCTGGAGGCGGCCTTATCTTCTGCAGCGCCAGTGTACGACTGCGATCCATACCTCATTAAAAATGGAGGAAGTTAAATAGCCAGGATCCTGGGATTGGAGGCCTTCAGGATTAACTCAAACTTCTCAATGCAGAATAAATATATATAATCACTTCAACTGTCAATGGTCCTGCCACTGCTGCCATAAAATATTGAGTTTAGTTCCGCAAACTCAAATTTTTCGCTTGAGTTTCCCTGAAGAAGGTTCAAAGTCAGAAAAAGTATATTTTTTATATTATAGAACAGTGTCTCACACACACATATATCTGCATCTGCTGGTTGCGCTTCACTGAAACTACGTCACACTTATACTGAGAGAAACATACAAACCCAGAACGCCATGTTCTTATGGCCACAGCATTACACCAAAGAGAAATTATCTTCATATTGTACATCATTTTATCCACATTTCCCTGTAATTCAGCTGGAAATATTTGGGATTGTTGCAAACCTTAGGATCTTCTGAAGAATTTAAAATGGGCCTGAGTTTCCATAAGTTTGGAGACAGCAGCAGCATTCGATGGACCCATATATAGGTCCACAGGTCTTGTGGAGCTATTGGCTTCATTTGTGCTAACTACTTGCCTTTTGAAGTTAACTTCAAATTTTAAAGGCAGCACGGACACTGAAGCCTCATTGCCGCTAGAAGGTAAGATATGGCTTAATACAGTTAGAACCATACTATTTACATTTTGCTTGGAAAGAGTTGAGGATTGTACAAATGGACTGGAAAGAAATGAATTAGATCTTTGGGAACCTTTTCATCGGAATTCCAAGCCAACCACCTACACCGTCCCCAAGACTTAAAGTTGCTGCTTCTAGAAACACAAAAAAAAAAAAAAACCTCGATTGGTCAAACACATGTCATCACACATTCGTCAAATTTGGGTGAGTGGACCGTCTGTGCCACACACAGAATCAGCACTCCATTTTAGAAAAGTCCTGGCAAGCAGTGAACAGATGGTTGATATTCTTTCAAAATGTCTACCTGTTGCCATAACATAGAGCTGATTCCTTGGTTGACATGGCCTTCGGTTTCTGCATGACGATAATGACATCACCCCAGTATATTCAATGCTACTGCCATCATCAGGCAACAACTTTTGCCTACATTTCTTGTAAATATCTCGGTTTGGAAAACCAACCTGTCTCCATTGCCATTACCATGCTACCGTGCTGAGCCAGACTGTGCTCTGCTGTGGGAGTGCAGCTCTACTTTCTGTCTTTTCCACGGTTCTTGTTTTTATCTGTGGGAGGAGGTACAGGGAGTCTTTGAACGAAGCTGTCCGTTCTTGCTCTAGATCTCCGAGCATCCGTCTGACAATACATCCCTCAAACTCCCAACAATCAACAACAATCACTCTGTCACTTTTGTGTGTCATAAGATTTAAAATGAAGGACACTTTGAATATCAGATCTTTAATCTGATTGGTTAGAATATCACATCCCCATGTCCATCTGCTCACGTCACTACCAATCCCGGTTAAGTTCCAGAAGCAGGAAAGGGCAGCTGCATTGCCCTTCTGTCTGGCAATCTTTAGATTTTTAGCCCTGCTCCCCAGCCATTATGCTACACTGCCACCCCGAAGCAGCCATCCCACCCAAGCAAAAATCTATTCTGGGAAACTGACAAAATTATTATGCCACCCCTGCAAAATCTGTGAGTGGGGGGCTGTATTGGCGCAGGCCATGGAAATGCAGTGTCTTTGTGTGTGTGAAGGAGAAGGCAAAGAAAATCAGGGGGCAGAACTCAAATCTCCGGCATATTGAGAGGATTATGGAAAAAAAGTCAAGAAACATTGAGGCAGAAAAGCTCTTCTGACATTCATCCTCTTAATAGGACAGCAAAGAATGTATGGGAGCTTTCCAGCGGCAGAGCCTGAAAGAGAGAGCGCAGGATTTGCAAACCGTATTTTTCAGATGAATGGAAAAGGTGTGCCTCTCGGTCCAATTTTAGACCCTGCTCTTAAATGGTGAAATATGATTTTCGAACTGAGGCCTGAAACCACATATCCCAGTTGAGCACTTCAGTGTATTTTCAGGTACATTTTTTGGAGGCCGAGTCACCGCCATACTCGCCAGGCGCCTCACTGTATCATTTTTCATGAGACAAATTCGAATAAAAGCCGGGTTGAGTCAACTGAGGGAATGATTAATTTATGCTCGGCATGTCATCATCGTCACGCCGCTCAGCTGTGGATTGCATTTTACATTCAGCAGTCTGTAGCACTGGATGTATCAGGTGTGCCGTGTGGACTGTGTCCTCCAGCTGCCTTTAGCAGGAGAATCGCGTCACTCCTAGTGTTTTCACCAGCGAGAATCACCACTTTACTGACATGATCAACAGTCTGGGCGAAGACAGGAGCTGCAAAGGGGCCTATTTAAATGAAAGGAGTCCGTAAGCCTGTGTGTGTGTGTGTATGTTTTGTGTATTTGTGTGTGTGTGTGTGTGCAGCAGGGGCGTGTGTGAGCTTTGATGATCGGCATGCAGGTTGCAGTACCGCAGGACAATGAACAAAGGGGAGGGGATAGAAGGATGAAGAGGTGGAGGAGAGAAAGAATGAGGGAGTGAGTAATGGGAGAGTGAGGGGAAATAGAGGGAGAGGAGAATAAAGCAGGAGTGAGAGGGATAGAGGGAAGGAATGAAGATGAAGTCAGTGCACTTAGTCCTTCTTTCTCTCTCCCCCTCTCCCTCCTTCCCTCCCTCTCTCCCTCCCTCTCCCTCTCTCACTGCCTCCTTCCCTCTCACAACCTCCCAGATTTTATAGGCTGCCATTTCCACTAAATTAGTTCCTGGGGTTTTAATTGCAGTTTACAAAACCATTTTACTGCTGCAAGTGCGTGTGTGTGTGTGTGTGTGTGCACAAGTATGGGTGTGTGTGTGTGTGTGTGTGTGTGTGTGTGTGTGTGCAAATATGTGTATGTGTGTGTGTGCGTGTGTGTGCGCGCAAATATGTGTATGTGTGTGTATGCGCTTGTGTGAGTTTGTTGATGCACATGTATAAATGTGCATATGTGTTTGTTCAAGTGTGCACACATGTACTGGTGTGCTTGTGTGCAGAAGTGCGTGTGTTTGTGTGTATGTACTCCTGCACGAGCGCGTGCATGTGTACGTTTGTGGATGTGCATACATTCGTCCAAGTGTGTGCGCGCGCATGTGTGTGAGAGCATGTGCTTCTGTACGAGCGGCCATTTTGGCTCTGGCTTAGCCAACATTTAAATCACCATTGTAAAGCCGTACTCCACTGCAGCTGCTGATGATGAAACAGAGCTCCCCACCGACTCTGTGCTCGGCCTTTTACCTCAGTGCCAGCAGCCGTCTCTGGGACTGATAACATTGGTCTGAATATCCTCCATATTTTGTTCCAGCCTGCAGGACCTATGAATTAAGATAAGTCACCATAGGGCTAGGAGGCAGATGTACTGACTGACATCACCAGCTGTTCTCATGGGTGCTGTAAACGCAGGACAGGACTTCTGCCATCTGACTCCTGCACTTACGGCTCTGTTTGCTGACATCAGTGTGCCTTGTTGTGACATAACTTAATTCTAGCGAAACCTGAAGAAATTAATTTGCGTTAATTTCACTGAGATTCGTGGGAACCATTGGTGCAATGCATTAAGGGCAATGTCTTTTTTTTTTACCAAAAACAAAACAGTCATTGACTTACCTTTTAAACTGGGACTCTGGTAAAAGTAGTCATTTTGAATTTGTCATAATTTTCTTCAGAACTATCCATTCTCAAAGTAGTTCTGAGTGGACATTGCTTACTGCATCCCCTATTAAATTTTGTTGTGCACGAAATATGATGTTGATCCATATTCTAATTAATGCAATCAAGAGATTAGTAATGAATCCTTGGCTGTAGTTCACAGAACACTCTTTCTATATTAAAACATACAAATGCTTTGTCCTATAGAATGCCAAATCAAAACATAAACAGTGCATTGTGTGCATCAGGTTATAGAGCACAAGTGTAACAGTGTGAAGTTGCATCAAAATTGTATGTGCGAAAAAGTTATATCTCGTGTGGATGTATGAAATATTTCTGTGGGCTTGAGGTATCGAGGTCCTCGGGCGACTCTTTTGAAAAATCACATTCTCCTCCCGCGCGCACACACAGACAGCGCCCCACATGACTCTCCGGAGGATAATTAGGAGGTAATTAGATTTGTTTGAATTGATTTGTGATTTTGCCCAGTTTCCGTTGTTACAGCTCATTGGCCAGCGCGGAAATTTCATTAATATGCCATTATTTCCCAGCGCCAGCTAATTAAAAGGACAGACTCTGTTGATTAACGGTGATTAGCTGGCATGTGGCGCGGGGCATTTCGGAGCCCCTTACCTACAACTCGAGAGGAACCCACCTGCATGGGGCCAATAGGACCGGAATGAGGATTTTTGTGAGGGAGAGCACAAATCGGCCCAAGTGTTAGCGCAGTGCGCTCAGCTCTTGGGTGCTGTTCCACAAACCAGGATCACACGGCTCATTGCAGATCAATCTTGAGCGGAATCGGGAACCTTCACAAATCTAGAACATGGACTGAAGTTGAAGTTGTTTGAGGTGTCACTGGAGGTTACAGTACTTTTTTTCCCCGGATTTTTCGTTCCTGTGTTTTTTGTCCCAAGACTCTTCGTCCTTTGGGACTTCTCATCCCCAGATTTTTCATCCCCTAATGATAATAAAACGTGCCACTATTGTTGATGGATCGACGGATGGACAAAGGATGGATCATCATGATATAAGGGTTAGGCTTAGGGTTACGAATTGGGGACAAACAGTCCAGTGATGAAGAGCCTGGGGACAAAAATTCCGGGTACAAAATGTCTGGGGATGAAAAATTTGGAGATGAAAAGTCCAGAGACAAAAAGTCAGAGGACGAAGAGTCCTAGAGCCGTTACTGGGCGCAGTAATGTCGCTAACCCAGGCCCCAGGCCTCTGTTTGTACGGCCCAGTGCCCTGCTATGTGGGTCGCGCCGCAGGACGGGGGACAATAACGCAGAAACAGGTTGCCAGGAATGCTCAATTATTCATCCCTCCCCCGGGCCTCTGTCAGCACCCCTCCCAAACACTTCTATACCTGCCGTAGGAGCTGTCACCGCTGACCTTTCCGTCCGCTAACGGATGGCCTCCTCTCTCCACCGATTACGCCTCGCGGCAGCTCTCAATCAATCAATCACATTTAATTTGCCCTCTGGACGAGCTCCCCTTGTAGACGGACCCCGTCTCGGGGGAGAAGCGAGGCTCGTTACGGAAAGGGCGCTGAAGACGGCGGTGTATCTGAGGGAACGTTCCGGTGCTGTAGCCAGTGCTGGGATGAGATCCTGCCCGGACCTGCAAATCCGCAAGCTTGCCTTAGCTGCCTCTTTCACTCATAAACCCCACCCCAATTACTCCAAGCCCCGTCTGATTGGCTGTCTTCATATGGCCAACATACACTGCAATTTCCTCTGTGTCCACCTCGGTTCTGCCCGTACTTCATGTCCCTGCACCTTGTAACGGTGATCAGCAGGAGTGTTGAAGCAATTTTATCGACAGACTCAACCCAGTCTTTTCTGATTTGAGATTCTCCATAAAAAAAATCAACTGACTCCAGGAACCAGCCTCAGCTGAAACCAGGCCATAATGATGATGATTCTGAAGGCCTAACCTGGCTGTTCGTGGGACGGAGTTTGGACCCCCCTGCAGAGACGGGAAGGGGATATCAGATTACACGGCGTACAGTAAACCCAGGTGCACACCCCCGCCTCTCTTCTCCTCCGTTATCACGCCTCTCTTTCACTAATCTCTCTCCCTCTGCATCCCTCTCTCTCAGAAAGTACTGCCAAGTCTACAGAAATGCCCTTAAAATACAACCGCAATGTACAGCCAGATAATGATCATCCACAGAAACACACAGCAACCGTGTTAAAGCGAAACACAGATGTGCTAAAACAAAAGTTTCTCTCTCTGTCCCGCTGTTCTCTCCCTCAGCCCTCCACCTCTTTCTCTCAACATTTCTCTCTCTCGCTCTCTCTCCCTCCCTCGCTCTGTGTTTTTGGTCGGCAGTGAGGCTCTGTTCCAGGATTCTGTCTGGCGGTGTGACAGTCCCCCCGACTCAGCTGCCTGAGTGAGAGCGAGGGAGGGAGAGAGAGATAAAGTTCTCTGAAATAGAGTCTGAGAGAGAGAGAGAGATTGAGGGTGGGTGGTAAGAGAGAGGGAGAGAGACAAAGGGAGAGGGAGAAAGAAAAAGAAGGAGAGTAGAACGAGAGAGAGAGTGGAAGAATAGAGAGGGTTACTGTAGTTCAGAGCTCAAATGGATATCAATCATCTTGCAGCCATGACAAAAGCCTCTTACAACCTTAATAAAATTATAATAACAACACATAACACAGATAATCCTCCTGATGGTCATATTAGCGACTTCAGTCTGTGTTAAGCGACACTCAGTTACTCCATCCTTAACCCCTCGTACAGATTTGCTGCAGTATTGACTCTGGCCGAGCCATACCAGAGGAAGACATGCATTCATTATTATATGTCAGCACCGATCTCCGTCATGTGCCAAGTACAGATGCACTACAAGAGTTTGTACATGACTCTGCTGTTCTTCGGGGGTTTTGTGTTTCAGCAGGATTGTATTGAAAGGAAATTCTGACACGATGACTGTAATAGTAAAACTGGGATTGCTGAAAATAATTATTATCATCACCGTCATGTTACTTTTAAATACAGCTGACGGACGACTGTTTATGAATATTATAAAGATAACATGAAGGCGCAGTATGAAAAAAATTCTGATCTTTAGGATTTTGATTCTGCGTTAAATTTTGAACGCAGAGCCGGACGGAGCACGCAAGGCTCTCCACACTTCCTGTCTGCACCTGACCAGGTGTTTGCTCTGTTGCACTGGGGGGGGGGCAGAGAGGGGGGCAAGATGGGTGCAGTGATGTCGTTTGTCTGGGCAGTGCAGGGCCACTCTCCCCTGGGCCTCAGGCTCTCTGTCCAGGCTAACAAATTCTCCAGCTGTAGCATGATGGAGGGCCAAGGGTTAAGTCCGTCTGCAGACCACATCTGGGACTAATCTAGAACATTCCACGAGGCTTACTACATGGCTTCAGATGGACTCCACTCCGTAGTGCTGCTTGGCTGTCCAAGGCTTTAAAAATGATTTTTCTTCACTCAGTGTGAGACAAAATTACGCTGGGTCGCTCTGTTTTATGGAAGTTGGAGGAGAGGGATTATTTGTAGCTGGATGCGTTGAAATGTTTGACTGTGTATGTCTCTGTGTGTATGTCAGTGTGTGTGTGTGTGTGTGTCTTTATGTTGGTGCGTGTGTGAGTGGGTTTAGGCTTGTGCCTGTATGTTGGTCTGTGTGTGTGCGCGTGTCTTTGTGTGTGATTGGGCTTATGTTTATATGATTGTGTGTGTATGTGTGCATGCATGTGTGTGTGGTGTGTGTATGTGTGGAAGTGCGAATGTGTGCGTGTATGTGAGTGTTTGTATGAGTGCGTGTGTGCATGTGTCTGTATGTTAATGCATGTGTGTGTTTTGTGTGAATGCGAGCGTGAGTGTGTGTGTGTGCGTGCGTGCGTGTGTGGATGCATGTGTGTGTATTTTAGTGTGCGTGTGTGTCCGTATGTTAGTGTTTGTGTGTGTGCGTGTATGTGCGTATGAGTATGTGTTGCCTGTGTGTATGAGTATGTGTGTATGTGTGTGTTGTTTGTGGGGCGGAGGGACCCCGAAATCGATTTGCAGGCTTGTTTAGTAGGGAGTGGCGTTCCCACATCAGAGGGAGATCCAAAACTGTGATAACCTTTCCCAGCTGAGATATCATCTCCCCGCCAGGCGTGAGCGTGCGTGCGTGTGTGTGTGTGTCTGTGTGTGCGCGTGCGTGTGTGCGCTCTGCCTGTCCACATGAGTGAGAGGGAGGGAGGGGGCACTTCCTGTCTCTACAGCATCATGAGAAAAGTGAGTTTGAGGGAGGGAGAGCAGGGGGAGAGAGGGGGGGGGGGCGGGGGGGACACAGACTCCAAAATTTTTACACAGGTTTGGTGAGCTGGCAAGTATGTGTGTACATTTCGGT
This sequence comes from Gymnothorax reevesii, assembly GCA_029721435.1. Lineage (NCBI taxonomy): Eukaryota > Metazoa > Chordata > Actinopteri > Anguilliformes > Muraenidae > Gymnothorax > Gymnothorax reevesii. Next base: position 58,011,513 of record CM056584.1, on the reverse strand, counting down.
GCAGTGTTTCCCACACGTTCATTTATTCGTGGCGGCGCGCCACGAATAAATTTTGGCCGCCACGAATAAATTTTTCGCCTATTGACTCGACCTCGCCTCCGGGCTGTTTGCTTTGTGAATGTCGCGTGTGTTACAATTCTGGCGCTATGGTTGGCGGTATGCATTGTAACGCAACCTATAAATGAATATGACGCAGAAGAAGAAGTCGTGGTGGGCCTATAAATTGAGAAGACGCAGAAGAGAAAGTCATGGTGGAAGAGGCGTGACTCGAACGACGAAAGTAAGACGTACCGGTACAAAGTGGTCAAATAAGCCCATCGTGGTCTGAACAAAAACAGTGGCCTTGGATATATCCATGCGTAATTTTGCGCACTTCAAACTTCAGAAACTCTTTCTGATTGTTTCGTAGCGGGTGCTTCAGTGTAAAACATATCTGCATGACATTTGCGGTTCATTTATTATCCTCCCGGCATATAATGCGGGGGGATATAGCGATCAGTGTGTCCGTCCGTCCGTCCGTCTGTCTGTAATAAAATCGTTTCCGGACCAGAACTCGAAAACTATATCGCTTACCAACACCAAATTTGGTATGGAGCTTCTCCTTATGGTCTAGTTGTGCCTTTTGGGGGTAGTATCCCCTTAGTTGCCAAAATGGCTCTCTAGCCCCACCAAGACACATTTCACCACGACCGTTAGGGAAGTCGAAGAGAGATGGAACCAACACTATATTGTTCAACTCATCAAGGCCTAAAAATAAACAATCAACACCCATTCTCAAAATCGAACAGGAAGTCCGCAATTTGCATATCAAAATTTCCTTTTTTCATTAAATTTGGCCAAAATTTGCCTTCGAACAAACGCGAACTCCTTTGAGGGCGTTCATCATATTGACCCCAAATGCTAATACATGACAAAGCACACTCTGTAGATGAAAATTACGGTAAAACTTTTTCAAAACTCGAACGGTTTGGATTTTTGGAGGCGTCAAAGATGGGTTCCCCAGCCACTTTCACTGCCTTCTTTCGATGCGTACGCAATTCCCAACCTTAATTTGACCCCTTAAACATGCTCAAAAACGAACCAAAAATATACTTAATTCATAGTGGATTTCAACATTTTTTAAATGTCTAAAATCTTCTCCAAACAGACAAAATGGCTCTCTAGCGCCACCTAAATACACCAAAATAGGACTTTTGCTTTGACCAAGGCCTGTCGCAATGTCATAAAATTCTGAAAAAAAAACGCACATCATTGCTGTACCACGCCCTGTTCTGTGACCTAATTTCGTGAAAATCCATTTGAAACTTTTTGAAATAAAAAATATTATGTTCATACTACACTGTACAGTATTATATAATTTGTTACTGTGGACAAACTGTTTTTCGTATCAAAATGTCCTTTGGTGTACTTTATAAGCTCCATGTGTACAAACAAACTGCCAAGCATGGTACCATTTGAATGAATATTTGTTGAGATATTGACATGTTATGAATATTCATTTTTTGAAAAATATAGAGTGACGCACTTCTGAATTCACCATAAGTTGCAGTGTATAAAACTTTTGTCTTTCTTCATTGAACATGCTCCTGAAATTTCAGCTTTCTAGGATTTACCTGGAAGAAGCATTTATTAATTTCTTGATTTTTATTGATTTTCAGTATTTTCGATCAGTGTGTCCGTCCGTCTGTCCGTAATAAAATAGTTTCCGGACCTGAACTCGAAAACTATATCACTTACAAACACCAAATTTGGTATGGAGCTTCTCCTTATGGTCTAGTTGTGCCTTTTGGGGGTTTCGGTCCGTCGGTCTGTCCACACAACCTGTAGGTTACACAACCTACAGTCGGGGGGATCCGCCATTGCCAGATGGCTCTTGTTGTAATGGTTTTTGCAGGTGTTCATGTAAAATAAAGTATTTACACATGAAGGAGGAGACGTGTCTCTATATATTGCGCACTCTCACGCGTTCACTTCTAGAACCAGGATATCTGTGTGGTCGTATTGAAAATCTTTTCTCTTGTTTCCTCCTGTTAAATCTGCCATCATGCTGCCACTGCTTGCGCCGCTGGCGCAACTACCTCTTACACGTGATGATTTTCTGATTGGTTTATTGCATGTTCGGCCTAAACTCGCCGGCACTTAGGCACACCTGATCTCTATATCTCTATATCTAAATATACTTGTATATCTAGTAAAAACTAAATACAAGCTATTATTCATATCTTTTATTACTATGTATATCTATGAATCTATGAAAACTAACAGAGTAAATGTAGGCTATTATTTATATGTTTATATTAAAATGTATATCTATATATGTAGATCTTAAGTAAAATTTACTGAATTCAGGCTATTTTCGTCAATACTTGTACATAATTAATCTATTGTTCTATTCTGTAAATATTTCTATTCAAGTACATTTGTATAGCATTTATATATGTATGTATATAGTGTTTACAATTGCAGCTTTGCATATTCGCGTGTGTATATAGTGTTACATTATAGTTTTGCAGTTCCATTCAAAATGTGGGTTTTCACATTGTTCCCCCCAACCACACCACCACAAATAGATCCTTGATCTGTGGGAAACACTGCGGTGAATATGCGTTTTTCGGGGGTTTAATGTGCATGTGCATTTTTGGGGGATTACTGTGTGAATGAGTGTTTGGGGACTTTAGTGTGTATTTGTGTTTGAGAGGGATTAGTGTGTATGAGTGTTTGGGGGATGAGTGTGAATAAATGTTTTGAGGCATTAGAGTGCATGAGTGGTTTGGAGCAATAGTGTGTAAGTGTGTTGGGGGGATTAGTGTGTATGTGTGTTTGGAGGGGATAAGTGTGCATGTGTTTGACGGTTCTTGCTTCTGTGATTAAGGCAATTGCCACTGCATGCCTTGTTCCACTCCTCTGTCTTGAATTTTCTTGACCTGTCTGGTGATTTTGATTCAGTCAACCACCAACTCCTGATCTCCTCTCAGGGATTTTTAAGATTGCTTTCTTCTAGTTTGTTTCTGATCTAGCTCATAGGACTTTCTTGAATGGGATAAGTCTCTACTCCCTAGCCTTTTGCTTCAGGAGTTCCTCAGGGATCTGTTCTTGGGCCCGACCTTTTCTATTTACACCAAGTCTCTCAGCTCTGTTATCACATTCTATGGCTTCTCCTGCCACTGAAATTCTGATGACACTCAACTTTTCACCTCATTCCCTTCCTCTGACATGCTTAATGTAAAGAAGAAAATCTGTATGCCTGGCTGACATGTTTATGAGGACAGCGAAAGCTAAACTTCAAAAAGACCAAACTTCTCTTCATTCTCCACCAGGCCTCCCATCCAGAAGAGCTTGCCATCATGGTCCATAGCTCTGTAGTTACCACCACTTGCTCAGAGAAAGAATCTGAGGTGGTGTTGGACATCCAATTTTACTTCAAGGAGCATAACATAGCAGCAGCACAGTCCCACAGTTTCCTTCAATGCATCATCAAAAGGATTTGACCACACCTTCACCAGTTACGCGACACAGCTCCTGATTAAAGCCACAGTGATCACCCGCCTTGACAATTGCAACTCCTTGCTGGCTTGTCTTCCATCCTGTGCCCTTCAAGCCTTGCAGCTTATCTACAATTCAGCTGATAGCTTCGACTTTCCAAGTTCTTGCATGTGACAACCCTGCTGATAACTTTGCACAGCCTGCCAGTTGCAGCCAGGGTCGAATTCAAAGTCCCGTTTTTGGGTTGCACTGTGGCACACAAAATTGCTCCTACCTATCGACACAAAGAAATCGCCCCATGCAGTCCTGCTTGGCCAATCCGTGTCACTGCAACAGGAAGACTACATCCTCCTGTCCTCCATCTAAATGGCAGCCGCTAATCTCGACCACAAACCCTCTCACCCTGAGCTCCCCAGAGGTGTAATGACCTGCCCACAACCTTATGAAATGCAGGCTCTGCGGCTCTTCTATTGCAGACTGAAGACTCATCCTTCCAACCGCTACATGATCTTGCACCAACAACCCCTCCAAAAAAGTCTATAGTCTGTATCCTATTCCTGGCTTTGTAATGACCGTTTTTGCTTGTTTACATGTGTGTTCCTTTGTATTGCTTAATTTATGCTGACTGCAAAATCTACACGGTACTTTTTCATGACTGAACTGATTGATGCTCTATATGAACTAAACCTTGTCTGATCAGTTGTGTTGCTGTGTTATTCATCCATTCATTATCTATACTGCTTATTTCTCTCTAAGATCGCAGGGAAGCTGGAGCCTGGACAGCTCGCCAATCAATCCCAGGATGCACACGCCGTTCACCCACCATTCACACACACACTCATATTTATGGGCAATTTAGAGTCTCTAATTAGCCCGATGTGCATGTCCCTGAACTGTGGGAGGAAACCGGAGTGCCCAGAGGAGACCCACACAGACCTGCGATGAACATGTAGCCTAAATTCCGCACAGAGAGGCCCCAGGCTGGATTCAAACCCCTGACCGTCTTGCTGTGGGGCAGCAGTGCTAACCACCCATAGCTGATTCAGTCACCTAATTTTATACACTTGCTGTACACTGCTTTGGATAAAAATGTCAACCAAACAAATGTAATGCAATGTATATCCTGGTATATAAATGCTCCCGTCTATGGGGGGAACATATTTGGAAAGCTCAAGAGGCTTCCAACAGGCAAGTCCTTGGTCACCTATGGGTCACCCATGTGAGCCAGTGAGTTGGTCCCAATGATTGCCGCCGCTTCCTTCTACGAGCGCAGGCAGTTGAAGAAATCAATATGGTGTCAAGTGCACCGCACTTCTCAATTTCCCATCGACTATAATGGAGAAATTCCTGCTATTTTCCGCCAAATTAAGGGGTTTTCCGAAAAGATTTCAACACATTTGTGATAAAGAAACAAATAAGAATAAAAATATGTACAATTTAACATGACACTGTTCAAGACGTCGAAAATATAAAAATGTCTTAATGGGAAGCACAACACTAACTAGCCACTTTTCTAGCTGATGTGTTAAGCAATCAAGTCACTGTAGATGGGTGTGATGGAAAATTTCACCTCTAATTTAGCTAGCTAGATAAACTCAGTTGGCACAATAAACTCACGTTGCTCACAAAGGGTGATGGCCAGCTAGCTCTCATGCCCATGTAACGTTAGCCAAGTTGCATATCTACATATAGTATTAGCCATAGTGAATGACCCGGCAGAAACGTTCGTGAAACGTTAGCGGTGTTCATGCAGGATGAATTGTACAAATAACAGCATCCTTATCAGGCATCTGCCTATCTTGGGACTATTTAGTGAGCAGGGTGTGTTTTTTTTTTATTAAGATAACGCAATCCTAGCTGAGGCAGTCGACCAAACTGGCTTGCTGTCAATGATTACAAGCAAGGATGGCGTTTCTGCATACTGCTCGGCTGTCTTTTCAGTGAGATAATAACATAGCTCAGTAACCATAGGAGTTCAAACTACTTGCCAGCGATGTTCTTGTGGATATTCACCAATACTATGCGAGTGACCAATCAGAGTCAGATGTGAGTCATATTGACCTATTAATGGATTAACCGTTGAATAAAACAACCTCTAATAACAATGTTCTCAAAAAGCAAAATTGCACTTCGATTCATTTTTTATTATGTAATCCAGTCCTACGCAGGATAGGAGTTTTTCTATTATAGTCAATGGGAAATTGAGAGGTGTGGTGCACTGGACACCATATTGGCTTCTTCAACTTTTCGGTCCGACAGCCTCTCCAGTTCTATATACACTCATTGGTAGGTCCCTTTGATGAATCATCTGCTTCTTTGACTGTATTGAGGACCCTGGGCTTTCCCATGTGCCTGACCTTAGAATTTTGGGTAAAAGGTTTATAATAACCCCCACCTCCCCAGCATGTTGATAGTGTTCCCATGGTAACAGGGAGATTCCGTAAATATTTTCCTTGGGAGGGTCAAACTACTTGTCTTCTCCTCCGTCCCTGACGGGTCGCCTACATTAAAGGCAGGCTGGCTATCGTGCTAATGTTAGCTGGCCTACATTACAGACAGGCTGGCTAACGTGCTAATCTTGGGCTGGAAATAGCCCTGGCGCTGTGCCCGGGTGGTAAATAGTCCCGTGGGTTTACCGGAGGTAGCAGGCTGAGAAAAGGACATCTGCTGGAGACTGGCCAAGTGGCGAGTAAAACTCGGCAAAGGAAGGTCGGCTTTCCTCCTGCACACACACACACACACACACACACACACACTCTCACACATAGAGGGCACATTTATAGCCTCTTGCATCATTTAACAATAATCCAGTGCCAGGAGGTGTACATTTTCACAGGCCAGTGGCCACATTAGGATCTTATGCCAGTTTTGCCTTCTCTCCAGCCTGCCTTAACTTTGCTTTGTCTGCCGTATTGAAAGAAGAGGCACCTTTTCTATGTGTGAATAAGACCAATCCCAGTATTTAAAATCTGTGACTGCTGACATCATAAATATGTGACTGAAGCCGGGTTGATCAGTTGAGCATTCCTTAGTAAATTAATTGACACTGAGTACAAAGCAGAGCACTGCGATTGCGGTGTAATTTTAATGTATTTACACCACAGCAAGATTATTTTCAGACGTTACTGCGGCGCCCTCCCGACCCGGGTCTCATGGGGTATTCACCTGCTGAACTCTGATGCTGAGAGGTCATGTACTGTCCAGTTTGTTTACGTTTGGCTCTAAAATGATATTCTGGGACCTCTGTGAAGTGATCTGTTTTTTTGTGCCGTTGTGTGTTTTTTTTTTGTTGTTGTCTCTGTATTTTATTGCATTTTATCTTTGCTGTAAAGCACTTTGTGAATTTATCTGTGAAAAGTGCTACATAAATAAAATTTACTTACTTTTCTTACTTACTTAAAAAGTCCAGGGTTACATTTCCCAAAACTTTGCAACTTACATAGTTTGACTGTTTACAGTCAGTGATTTCAACAATGTAAGTCCGCCACTCAGCTTTTGGGAAATGTACCACAGAACATTTTGGATTTTGTTGAAAATTTGACAGGAAAAGCCTGGACTGTAGGAGCAAAACAAGGCTGGGGAAAGTGTTTGGGTGGAGGAGAGGACTCCGTTGGCCATTACCGGGAAACAGAATCTCCCCTGTCCACTCAGCCAAGCGTTACCCCAAATCCCTGCACCCAGGGGGCACCTTAAGTCATATGTCACTCACTCTGAGGTTTTGATTAGAACCAGGGGCCCGGGACACAGCTGGCTGAGGGGACCCCCCCCAGTGACCACCCCCCCGCCCCTCTCCCACCCCTCCTTTAAACAGAGACTGGGAAAAAGGACCCGAGTAGAAGCTGCCAAGAGATAAAATCAGGGCCGAGCCAGGGCTGTCCCTCTCGAAGCCTGAGAACCGCGGAGAGAAAATCCCCCACAATCCCTCTCTCACTCTGACCCCATTCCAATCCCGCGCATCCACTTAACCCTCCAAGAGCCGGCCTTTTCCAGATTTCATTTTCTCCTTTTCAAATTTTGTCTCCTCTGCTCTTCATTACCGGTCCCTCAGATGTCGGATCAGGGTAGGAATGATTGGTTAAGGACGTCCTAATCGCATATTTGGGATGATCTCACGCCAGGAACGTCCTGGGCCTCAAGATCAAGATTACGAGTATTAAAGCACTTTTTTAGGGCTGAAATTTCGACAGACCCCCCTGGCCCTCTCTCCGCCCCCTCCCGGCCTGAGCGAAGGACCGCTCTGAGTTCTCAGAATTCTGGCGAGCCAGCGGCATCTTTGGACGATGATTGGCAGAGGATCACAGGCGCCACGGCAACAGCATCTGACCCGCAGGGAGGGGGGATGTGATTAGTGCTGCAAGTTTGCAAGTTAAGGTTGTGGGGGGGGGGCGTTTAGGGATACAGGGAATGTATCAGGGTGTCCTGCTCCGAAGCCTGTATCAAGGCCACACTGCCCCTCCAGCCCTGCAGTCAGTTGACATAAATAAGTAGGGGGGTGGGGGCGGGGGTCATAGCATGTGTAATCGATGAGAATGTGCTCTTTCACATGTATAATCTCACAGATAATAAACCAAGGACATGGAGTTTCATGTAAGAAATATATCCACTTGAAACTAAACGCCAAGTAAGCGTACGCACGTGTTACCCTTGTCCTGGATGGAAAAAGGTAGTGACCTCGTCGAGCCTTTTCATGATGCAATACCCCAACACTCCTGGGTAATTTCCCATTCTCGATATCGACGATAGACTGACAGACAGACAGACCGAAACTTGAGCTGCCTTACGGGTAGCCAGAGCAATTCTTTTTTTAAAAGTCCATCTTGGAGATGAGTGAGGTCCATAAATATTTGGACTTGCCGTGGATGTCCAAGGTTACTGTAGGCTCTTTATTTTTAGGATGTTTTCATTCATTTCTGGAAAAAAAAAAGAGTATGGATTATCAAATGTTTGAAAATCTTTGACCTATAATTGTTTGAAAACAAAACTAAACAAACAAAGGTATTTAAAAGTCATACATTACCAACCTGACTGTTTTTTTTTAATGCTCACTCTTAATCTTTGCTCATTCTTGACATCCATTTTGAGTAACTCATGAAGGAATTACAGGCCTTTGAAATAGCGTCCAAATATTTATGGAGCTCACTGACTATCTTGGCGAAAGGGCCACCGTCCCTCGGCTCTCCCCTTCTGGGTGGCCATTGCAGATAGAATCAATTAAGGTATTTATAGCAGGGTAATGGATGACCGAGTGCCACTCCACAGCACTTCTCCGTCGATGGTTCATTAGTTGTAAATGACACAGAGATGAATCACAGCGCAGCTGAGACTCGGCGGTTTAGGTCCCTCCCAGTGGTTTATATGTGCATGTATATATAACCTGACGCACACGCGGAGCAGTCCGCCGGTGTTTGGGCAGTGACACTGTGTAAACAAAGAGTGCCCGCATTTCCTATGTGATTCACACAAGATGGATGCAGATGCACCCAGAATTAAAGCTGGTGGCTCATGCTTTCAAAGCATCCTGATCGTCCTCAGATCCAGATGCGCTACAATGCTAGAGCAGGGATACTCACTCTTTTCCAGAACGAGCCGGTGTGAGTGCAGGCTTGTGTTCTCACCAACCAGTCACACGCCTGCTTCTATTAATCAACCCTTAAAGCCTTTGCCATAGACTCTTGATTCGTAGAATCGGGAGTAAAACTGCATGGTGAGAATGAAAGCCTGTACCCACACGGGCTTATTCTGGAGGTATAAAGCAAAAAACAATTAAGTCACTTAAGGACAACAAAAGAGACACATTTTAATTATGTTTCACTTTTCACCAGGACACTTTTTTATTTTGGTTCTGTTCTCCAGCACTCTGAGTTTAAAATGATAAAAGTGAGGTTGAAGAGATGGTCAGCCGAAATTTGAAGGTGTTTTGATCCACATCAGACGAAAATTGACGCCATCAGCTCATCCAGCTGAACTGAACGATGCTCCCTCAATTGGTTTACCCCACCAGAGCATTTGAATGAAAAACTGTCAATTTGCCTGAAACCACGAGGGTTGAAACTGTCTTGAGTCTGGACTGTGTGCTTTGTGTCAATGCAACAACACAATTGGATGTTTCCCAGTTCAGCTGCATAAAGCAGATGATTGGCTTTTGCAGGGAAGGGGCGGGATTTTTCACACAAACGCCATCTTGAGGGTTACATACTTTTCCATTCAAAATGCCTCAAGTGGTTTGACTCTCCTCAGTACTGTCTTATCTGCAAAATCTTGCACAAACAAAGTGCTCATCTCTGTTAGCTTGGGTTGAAGGTTGGTGGCTAAGTAACAGGGAATATAGGTTCTGTGTCTCCACTCTAACTATCCCTCTTTTTGCCCTTAGCCTATAATCTCCATCCCAACCCTCCTTCCAGTGGCGTAGCCAGAGGGTGGGCCAAGACATGTCCCTTTATGACAGCAATTAGTCCTGGCTAGTTCTCAATCATTTTCCTCTATTGACGCGTTTTCCAATTATTGTAATTGGCAACTGAAGACACGGTTTTTCTCCATATGCGGTCTAACAAGGATGAAATCATGGGCTAAATTCAGCAAAATAATTTACTTATTAATAGGCCAATGCTTTGCATTGATTGAACTGGTCCGTGTTCCAGTGAAACGCGGACTTTCACTCTCGGTATTGTGTGGGTTGATTAAAAAAAGTGACACTCGGCAATTCAATAGGCTATAAAAAGCGTGCGGCTCCACCTATTCGCGTGAGGGTTGACAGGTTTGCAATTTTGAATGACGTTGATTTAAATGCAGCAAATACGCGTCCCGATGAATGATTGTCGTCTTACCTAATCGGGGAGAACAAGCAGCACCTGTTAAGTGTGGAGCGCTCTCGGAGTGAACCTTTTGTTAATCATAAAAATGACTGAGAACAGGTCAGGACTAATAATTGTTTTAAACGGATGTTTTGTGCAACCAGATTCTCTGTTCTTCTGAATTTAGCCAATGATTTAATCGCTGCTAGATCACGTATGGAGAAAAACCGTGTCTTCAGTTGCAAATTACAAAAACTGGAAAACGCATTAATATAGGAAAACGATTGAGAACTAGCAGGACTAATTATTGTGATAAAGTGACGTGTCTTGGCCCACCCTCTGGCTACGCCACTGCGTCCTTCCCTCCATAATCTCTTCATCTTCCCCGCTGAGTGTGTTCTTCCCATAATTCTATTCCTTTGCATTTCCCCCAGTCCAGACACAACCCGTTCAACAGGTGAGATATCGTTTGGAAATGGCAGCTCCTTTTGACTGCTTGCAGTCTGTGATACAGACATTGCCAGACGCTGGTTATAATCCCTGGTGATGCTCTGCCGGGCCTGCACTGCAGCCATTTTAAGTTCCTGCTTGTTTCTGAAACTTCTTGCCGTCAGTATCCTCTTCAGCTTGTAAAATGCATGTTCAGTTGGATTCAGGTCCAGTGTATGGCTTAATAATAACCATACTAACAGCGTGCCACAATTTATATTCATACAGTATACACACACTTCATGTAAACATAAATCGAAAAATGTTCAGCATACATTAAATGAGCCTTCACAGAGTACATATTCTCTGCAGAGGACGACAGTCATACTACCAGTGGATATTTTACTGTGTATTTGCTTGGAAAGTAGGAATATTTTTAGGTTTTCGAACTAATGTGCCAACCAAGTACCTCGAATTCACTTAATTTTTTGGCTCAATTAAAAAAAAAAAAAAAGCTAATTTCCTCGCGTAATAGAAAGCCGTAGGAGTTCGGCCTCATCTCGTGCGCAAGGGCTCGCTGACGTCAGACCAATTGCGCGGTACGGCTCGGTTCCATGCCTGGAATAACGATTATTTGTTGTGGTCATGCTTGTTAAACCGTGTGATACGTTGCATATGTGGAGTATCACGCCCTTATTTCCCCACAGATGTCTGTAACAGATTTATCAGGTTTTGCAAAACGTTTTCACCAGGTAAAAAGCGCGGAATTAAAAAAGATGCGGAATTAGATTGCCTTTATGGTGTCGTGGGAAGAGGCTCGGTGGGTGCTAACGATATTTTAAAACATAACGAGGCTAAAAAGAGAGTCGGAGAATTAGCAGTAAAGTTTTCTTAACTTTCCATGTTAATGACCAAGGGTATAGGCCCGAATTAAGTGCGTTATATCCAATTACAGTGCGCTTTTCTACATTCGCATTAGATATTAAGTAACATGGCGAGATGTCAAAATTTTTACTCAGAAATGTTCATTGTGATATTCAATCAAACCCCCGTTGCATTTCTGTTCTGTTCATTTCCCATACAATAAATGACCTATTCTCAAGTTACTCGCGAGAAAAGCGGGCCAATTTATGATGCACGACTATGAGTGCTGACAACTTTCCCTCGTTTGATTGATTGGAAAGGAAATGGCGAGAAATAGAACTTTTCTAAGCAATTCTGTAGCGCAGAGACCATATTATTTTATGCATGTTGGACAATCAAACTCACGTGGTACTTTTCTCTATAGGCTACATCTATTAATTTCCTCTGTAGATGTAAAATGTGCTCTCGTTATTTTTGAAGCATTTACAGTTACAGTTGAAGCATTCCAAGTTTCAAGCATAATGATCCCGAACACACGTTTCAACCAAAATGTGGGCCTATCGCAGCACCATTACCACTTCACAATAAATGAATAGTAGTGTTGGCCAGACTGAAAGGTGCTGATTTAGCCTTTTCCCATTCTGTATTTTTTATGACAGATATCCAATAGTAACGGACGACATCGTGTTACTCTTCATTATAGTCGTAGTGTGCGATGAACCAAATGATTTTTGCAATCTCACAGACACCCTGCGAAAAAATGAAAGCGCAGAATTGGGACCACAGTCTCCTCCCGCCCCAACCCCGAGATTGGCACAGCGGATAGGGCGAGTGGGTGGAGACGGCGGTCTGCGCTGGTCGGTGTAGGTTTCACCAGAGAGCACATGACAGCAATGGCTGCTGGTGTCCTCGTACGCGGCGGTAACCCCATTCCCTGAAAACCATTTAACGCGAGTCTCACACATTCAGTAGCCCTCTGGGAAGACGGGATTTCCGTACTTAACAGGGAAAAGAACTTGAGTGAAGGAAGATCGCCATAAAGAAAACACCGGTTGATCTTCCACCAACCAAGAGACCGGTAGGAGGAGTCAACAGGTCTCAGGTACGCGCATTTTTAATTTTCTGCGACGGCGTGACTGGCTGTCAGCGCGAGTTAATGATGATCCAGGGGAAAGTGAAATGTGGCGAATATCGCATCTGTTGATGGAAGCGCACAGTTTAATGTCGGCTAACGTGTCGAGACGTTACACAGGCCGGACACGCCGAAGCTAACCTCTGTTGATCCGTTAAGCTGCTTTCACACCGGACGCGAAACGAAATTTTTTCGCACGACAGTTTGCATTTAAAGTCAATGCAAACGCGAAGCGCGTGTATTCGCGTCTTTGCGTTGACTTTGAATGTAATCTGTCGTGCGAAAAATTCATCACGCGTCCGGTGTGAAAGCGGCTTTAGTGCAAGCACCACAACAGACCAATGAGCCGCGAGTCTGGTGGCTGGTCCAATGTCGCAGATTCTCGATAAAGATGTTTGATTCCGAGCTTTCGGTGCAGATAAGTTAGTGCTGGGCTAACACTAGGGTGACCGCTAGCTTATTGATGCTACTGGGAAATGCTTTACCCGAGAATACCGTTTGCGCCGGGCTTAGCGGAGCTCTGTTTTTAAATTTTCGCCCCCTCGAAATCGAACTCGCTGCCAGATATAGTTTATTTTTGATTTCTTCTGCTTTTCCTCCGAGGTAAAATCACAGTTGCTGAGACTGCCAGTGACTGCAGCTGTGAAGTGAGATATTGGGATTTTAAACGTGGTTTTAACACACAAATTTGAACGGTTATACCTAGCTACATAACACTGAGCCTGTTTGAATTAGTTGCTCTACACGTTTTTATAGCTTATTTCTCGGTAGGTCTGCCAAATGCACGGTTGCTTGCTGAAAGGACGTATAATGCACAACTGGCTGTGCAACCCTTATTTAATTCTCGTATTAATCTTGTTGTTTAGCCTACGTTTGTGTGGTGTGGTCTCAAATTGGTTTGGTGACGAATCGTCAGATCTCAAACTGAAGAGCACTAATAGAGTCCTGCGGCACTGTGTCTCTGAGGAAGTAATTCGAAGTTCTTATTCAGAGTCAAATGCTACGGATATCTTATGATTACGTCAGTACTAAAATAGGTCCTTGTCTTGACGGCGGTCGATGTAAAGGACAGTCATACAGGCACCAGCCGCTCAGTCTGTCTCTAATTCAGAACAATACTTACCAAAGTGAGTATCGGCATATCGCAATACCATTCAGACTTCATACATGTATTATTTTTTTTTCTCTCATCATAGAGGATTGCTTAATTTCTCCGCCCCCCCCCCCCCCCGCTGTAGCCTTTGCCTGTGGTGATTAAATGATGGATTTACAGACTGAGTTAAAAAAAAAAAAAAAACTATACACTTTTTTGTCCAATTATCATATTCTGTTACAATGTATACAACATCTTTTTACATGTACGTTTTCAGCATCTCTTTCTGCTTCTTTCGATACCAGTTCGCACCTTGTTAGATTAAACCCATGACAGCTGTGGAATAATTTAAGGAGTTAAGTGAAATTTCACTTGAGCCAACTGATCAGGGTCTGATGCAAAGCAAACAAAACAGAATTCTCTCTGTGAAGGTTCAAGTCAACCTAACATAAAAAAAATTCTGGAACGTTCATTTCACTCCCTGTGGTCAGTGATTTTAGTCCTCCACATGGCCACCATTTCTTTGAACACAAAGCTGGGCTCTGCGCATCATTCCTGCAACACCACGGCGGATCACCTGCCTGTCTTGCCTTAGAATGACCACCTCATGAATAATCCTTGGAAGATCATCCAGATTTGCTGGAGGTGTTGTGAAGACGCATGATTTCAAGTAGCCCCTAACGAAAAAATCCATGGGGGTCAGATCTGGGGATCTTGGGGGGCCACTCGATGGCATGATTCAAGGCAATCACTCTGTTTCCAAATAACTCCCTGAGGTGATCCGTGTCGACCCTTCTTCAGTGTGCGGGAGCACCGTCCTGTGCCCACCAGAGACGCCTGAACTGGTCAATTTCATATCCAGCCCTGGTCAGTCGGCACAAGTCAGATTTTACTTGAGTCCCTTAATTGTCCTCTGTGCAGTCATGCCTGAAACCTAATGAGGTGTAACTGGTACCAATACCAGCGGAAAGATCCGAGGCAAAAGTACAAAATATGTTGTATTCATTTATATTGCTACACCATCACAAAATGACCTGTTAAAAAGTGAATAGTTTTTTTTTTTTTTTTTTTTACTCGCTCTGTTGTGTATGTACTGAAGGCCTTGTCCAGATATGAATTTCGAATGCTCAGTTTTTGATAAAACATTTTAGTTTGGCATCACGGCGCTTTTTGAGTGGTTGAGGGATTATGTCGCCAGATGGATCCATCAACTTTCAATGGCATGGTAACCAAAATTACTTTGGGGTCAAAAGCTACAAGAACACGCGTTGAGGTGCCTGCCTGCCAGTGTAAGCGCTGGTCTATCTTAAGATCCCCCGATTTGAGATTTTATAAGTTAATTATTGCTAGTAATGGAATTAAATGAATTCATTTGGCTGACCATAACCTCTGACTCTGGAATTGGAGCACTGAAACATAAAGCACATTGGTATGTGAACTACATTGGAGTTGCGCCCCTTTGGTGTGTCAATCTGTCTTGTGAAGTTGCACATGTATGTTTATATGATGTATTTATGTCTCTAATTTTTATTTCATGTTGCACTTATGTCATGTTAAGAGTTCAGTAGCATATCTCTCGAATTATTACCTCATTTCTACTATCCCAGATTGGAAAAAAGTTGGGACGGTATGCAAGTGAAAACAGAAAGGGACGGTATGCAAGTGAAAACAGAAAGCGGCGATTTCTAAATTTACTTTGACTTTTATTTCATTGCAGACAGTGTGAAGACAGGATATTTAATTATTTCTCTGGTCAATTTTCTTCCATTTGTAAATATACATTGATTCCTGCCATTCAGGTCAGCAAAGCATTCCAAAAAAGTTGGTACAAGGGCAAAATAGCGCGACTAAGAGGTAGAAAATTTGAATAATCGTATGATTTGAAACGGGTGACATCAGCAGATGATTGTAATCATGATTTGGTACAAAAGCAGCCTCCAGGAAAGACCTGGTACTTTATGAACAAAGTTCAGCCAAGAATTTCCAAATTGCCCACAAATGTGTGAGAGCAGTTTAAATACAATGTTCCTCACAGAATTTGGATGTTTCATCCTCTACGGTGCATGAGATAATTGTAAGATTCAGGGAATCTGGAGGAAGTTTTGTGCATTAGTGGTGAAGGTGAACGTTGTACTCCAGGCCAAAGATGATAAAGACTAACGAGTCTAAAAGCGATGCTTCGTCATGGTATGCAGCTGCATCAGTGCCCTGGAGGAGGGTAACCTGCACTTCTGTGGAACCACCATTAATGCTGGAAAGTACAGAGATTTTGGCGCAACAGTTCCTGCCTTCAAGATGACATCTTTCTCAGGCGCACCAACGGACATCAAGAAAACGCAAAACCGTATTCTGTGCGCATTTCAAAGGCATGGTTGCGCAAGAAGAGAGTGCGGGTGCTGGACTGGCCCACCTGCAGTCCTGACTTGTCGCCAATAGAGAACGTGTGGCACATTTTGAAATGTAAAATGCGACAACTCAGACCTTGTACTTTTGCAGTCCTGAATAGCAGGAAAAACTGGACAAAATTACACCTGAAAGACTTAATTACTAGGTGTCTAATGTCTCTAAAAATGTATAAAGTGTTGTGAACGGGAATGATTACATGACGATACTTTCCCAAATTTTTTTGGAAATATGAGCATCTATTTTGTAAAATAAATGGAGTTCATGTGGTGAAATATCAAGTAATGTGCTGTTGCATTGTTTTCAAAGATAATTTACAAATCCCTGATTTCAGTTATACTTTTGATTTCGCATACCATCCCGACATTTTCGGATTTGAGGGTTGTAGTGTAAGGGATGCTGTATGTTACTGACTTGGCCTATATTTATGATGTGACCTTGACCTTGCTTCTCGAGTCTACAAATGAATGATGCTTTATACATAGTGTGCTGTATCTGACCTGGATTCTGTAATCCCTCCAGTGTACATCAGTATCTATCAATATAAGAGCATTTGCCAAATACTTGTTGGGCTATTTAATGTGTTAAATCAATTAGAAGAGTCAGTCCTACAAAGTTCTTGCTGTATATGGGTTGTTTTAAATATGACTGCAGTCTCGGTGAGTTAGTTTCCGTCACATTGGGGTCAGAGGTCGCAGCAGCGGCTGAATCTAAAAGCCTCGCAGACATTTGTGTGAGATGTTCGGCGTGTCCGCGGGCTTCCCCTCCCTGTACATCCTGCTCGAAATGAGTCAGCCAACCGTGCCACTCTAGCGTCTGTGACAGGGACATCACGCCGAGCCGGCTCGTTCCCGTTTTCGGTCGTGTGATTATTTTGTCCTCAAACACTTTCCACCTACCTCTCCTGGACCTCCTCCCCGCATACCTCAGAGGGGGAACAGACACTGCTCCATTTGAGGGTCCAAATCTAAAACCATTGCCAAATTTTCTGTGCAGATCGTGGGCTGGATGACTGGCCTTGACCATTATTTCCATAAATTTTTTGAAAAAAAAAAAATACAGAATTAAAAAAAACATTTTCACTGAACCATTAGATTCACTGATTACACTTCAATAATAAAACACAAAAGTAACTCCGTAGATCTTTCTTCTGAGTTACTTTGTGCTTCCTTATGAATATCTTCTTAAAAACGAAAGGAGAATACAGCAGATTGTCAGTACAGTGGTTCCGGGAGCACGTAATTCATGTGTGCCCTTTCACTTCTACCAGGTTCTAATTGGCGCCGAAAGTGAATAGTTTCACATTTTCAAGCTGCTTGTTTCTCGAACAGACTGTAGTCGGCCTCCACTGAGATTGGGTTTCTGGGTGTGTTCCTGGTCCTGCCAGTTTTGCTGTAAACTCTACAGGTTATGTTTCAGGAAGAAAGTGGAACTAGACGTGATGAGCGCGTTAGAAATCGAGGGAGAACTGAAGCTGGCAAACTCTCCTTTCCCTCATGTAGGGATGTCCGCTCTGCGGTGATTGAAAGGGTGCAATGCCATTTAACTGCATATCTGTTCAAAATATTTCATGTACTGGGTACGTGAGGCTTCCTTTGTGTCGCACTGATGGCAAAAGAGGTCACCCAGGGCCCTTGTCCATTAAGCAGGAATACAG
Organism: Gymnothorax reevesii; assembly: GCA_029721435.1. Classification (NCBI taxonomy): domain Eukaryota; kingdom Metazoa; phylum Chordata; class Actinopteri; order Anguilliformes; family Muraenidae; genus Gymnothorax; species Gymnothorax reevesii. Next base: position 57,993,661 of record CM056584.1, on the reverse strand, counting down.
TTAGAGGGATAATTGAACTATGAAAAAGAAAACCTGGATCTCTCGTGAAACTGGGACATGGATTGATGGAAAAAATGGCTCTTGGAGGCTTCGGCTCTTTTACGCAATGTAGTCATCCTGCTAACTCCGCAATCCAGCTAACTCCGGAATCTTGCTAACTCTGTAGTACAGCTAACTCTGCAATCCAGCTACCTCCGTAATCTTGCTAACTCTGTGATCCAGCTAACTCTTTAATCCAGTTTACCCGTAATCCAGCTAACTCTGTAATACAGATAACTCTGTGATCCAGATAGTGCTGTAATCCAGCTAACTCTGCGATCCAGTTAATTTTGTAATCCAGCAAACTCCGTAATCTTGCTAGCTCTGTAATCTAGATAACTCTGTAATACAGATAACCCTGTGACCCAGCTAGTGCTGTGATCCTGCTAACTCTGTAATCCTGCTAAATCTGTTATCCGGATAACTCTGTGATCTTGTTAACTCTGTAATACAGCCGGCTCAGTAACCCTGCTTTGTGAAACACCTCTTGCTCTGTTCACAGGAGTGATGCTTCATTAGGGAATGGTGCCAGCCTATTTCTTAGGGCAGGTGAGATTGTGTGCGTTTGTTAGGCTCCTGGAAGCAACAGAATTCATGAGGTTCTATTGCACAGTTCATAGAGTGCGCTCACGGGTGGCCATACCAGGGATTAGAGGCTTGATTGATTCGTCATTCAGTAAAATCAGTGGTCACTCCTCAGAAGAGAAGCCATTGGCTCGTGGTGCATTGAGGACAGCTCGCTTGTGCTGATGACTCATGATGTATGGACCACATCAAAGCTTGGCCACCTTCGTGTGGCTGGTCCCACAGGCTGCCTGAACCAGAACAGATTCTGCTGAGCTGCAAGGTCTCGCTGACTCACCGCTCTGGAAAGTTGGGTTCATTTCCCCTCCCGAGCGATGCCAGCGCTGGCTGCCGTTTCACCGATGGTGTGACGCGCATCGAAGACTCAGCGTAATGCGTCATCAGGATCTGAGCGTAAGAGAAGCACTATATCCGCTGCTGAATGTCAGTGTTTCACATTTCCTAGAGGGCAACCAGACAGCACATACCTCTGCCATTAGGTTTTGATCTGCTTGCATTTACAGTCAGCTGCGGAATCCCGAACTGTATCCTTATTATTTGGGAAATTTAATTACCTCTTCCCACTCAGTTAGCTCAACTTCCCACACAATTTCATGGTAAAACTTTGAATAGGTTTTGAGTATTCCTGTGGAAAATACCCACACAAACGCAGGCAAGTGATCACAGTACTTTCTGCCGGAGGTAACCAGGCCGTATTTCCGGAGGAGATCACCAGATAATTCATGCAAATGCCTCTGATTAATAGTTGACAGTTTTCACTTGAACCTCGTGTTCATTGTTTTGTCATTTCTGCCGGGCAATAGAGTCGGGCAGAGGGGATGTTTTCACCCACTTGTGTTTGCCTGGGCAGTATCTCTCAAATGTATCAGTCAATTTCAATGGTATTTTGCGGAAGTGTGGTCCATGGCCAAAGGAACAATTTTGATTTTGATTTTGGATGTAATCCAGATCACCATCTGAAATCAAGGAATTTTTTTAAAGGCTTCTTCAGCATTGCGAGATTGCAAAGTTGGAATATATGCCACACTTGATTGAACTAAAGATCCAAAATTTCCAATGCATTGGGGGGAGGTATGCACTCTCTGAGTGCTTTCAAGTTTTCAGTAACAGCAGTATGGACCTAAAACAAAAGTAAGTTTTGTTTGGGTGTAGGGAAATGCATGGTGTTTTCGTGACTAAATCCTGCTTATTACAAGCAGCCTGTGTGTGTCTGCTTCTGTGATGTACACTCCGTTACTCTCAAAGGCTTTACCTTGGAAATCTGACCCCTTGAAGAATGCAATTCTGGGGCCCCTGTTCCAGTTTGAATTTTTGTGGGCCACCAGGAGATGTGGGCCCCTTCAACTCGTAGGCACCGAGCATCATCACGTCTTTCACTGCTAGTGACGGCCCAAATCGGCGTGGGTTAAAACCCATACTCGTCCTGAAAAGGAACATGGACTGAAGCTTAAAAAAAAGGAAATGCTCCTCCGGTATTTGCTAAGGGCTGTTATCCAGCTAACTCGGTAATCCTGCTTTGTGAAACAGGAGAGAGGTAACGTCTCTAGCCCAAAATGGAATTGATACTCTTCCCAGAAGCTGTTGCTCAAATTTGGCTCTGAGCAGCAGTGTGTAATTATTGCTATGTAGGGCATAGCGTGTGCTTACATCCCAAACATGTGTTCTGTATGCATGCTATACCTCTCATGACCCAGTGCTGGTTTGGGTTCTGAAACTGTGGTTCTGACTGTAGGGTGTGGAAGGTGACCTCCCTGTGGGTTGTGTCTGACAGTTCTGCCTTCAGGGGAAGTTCTTTTTCCCCCCCGTTGACTGTTGGAGCAGTTTCATTCCCACTGTGGGGCTGATTACTTTCAGCCCCTCAATGGCTCGCTGTTTTCGGGGTTCAAACCCAAATTTCATCTGTCTTTCCTCTGTTGAGCATGTTTTTCGAGCTCAAGCATGTTTTTCTCGTGAGAATAACTATGTAAGAACAAAAACCTCACCACAAACAAAATCAAATTCACGTGAACTGCTCAGATCTAATGTGGAGAAACAGTCTTTTTGGTGTCCGATCTGAACTTGAGAAATTGTTTCTGTTCTGTGAAATGCAGGGGTGACTCAAAGCCTCTTGGCTTTTTGCTTATCTATTCTTTATTCTGTCGGCTTGACATATGATTTTTGCTGGCTGCTGAGGCTGGATTCAGTGCGAATGAATCGGAGAGCAGGGCCCACGTGTGAACGCATTGTCCTGCCACACCATCATGTGACCTGAGATAATTGAGCCTTCAGACCTGCGTGTTCAGATGTCTCGGGCTGCCAGTTCAGATTCTGTTAGAAACCGCTGTGTGTTTGGGATTGTGAAAGGGAACCTATGTATGAGCACATATGGCTTAGGCCAAATAAAACAATAGATATGTTTCCCATTACACTGCTTTGAAAAATAAATAGGGTAGGTTGGCATTTTCTTTTCTTTTCTTTTTTTTTTTTTAAATTTTTTGGGTAGGTAGGTGCTCTGTCTTCTTTTTTTTTCTCTCTATCACGGCTATATGTAAGGCGTATGCCTGACCCGAGAGAGTCACGCTACCTGAGAATGATTTTGGTGTATGCCATATTCACCATATAAATATGCATCTACTCACATACTTCTCTAAAACTTTAAATAAACTGAAATAACTAGTCATAAAAAGTTTTCAAGATACTCTACTAGCACTGAGCTAGTCTGAGACCTCTATGTTCAAAAGAATGTACTGTCATTTTTGTCTGTGATACAGTCTGCCTCTCTAAGTGGAGGGCTTCAGGAATCACGAGACGTCCAAGCGACGTGTTTCATCACTTACACAGCTGTCCCAACTGCAGGTTCATCGAGCTAAACTAGCGGCAAAAAAAAAAAAACATCTTTTAAACCACAATCCATGACTCAAACTGAGCTTCAGCTTTTGACTGGGAAAAACTAAACCACTGACAGTGTTTTAATTTTAGCAAGTCAAATCATTTTTTTGTGAACTCTCACCGCGAAAGCTACCGACCAATGGGATTGGGAAAGACGCTCACAAACATTCAAGGGGCTTTTGTACGGAGCATCACACTCGGACTCTGCTGGACAATACAGACATACCGCACAACCGCCAAACCAGCGAACGAGGGAAAAAAAAGCGATGCGAGCAATCGATGCCGTCGCGTCAGTCATCGGGGTTCATTTCATCTCATTTTAAATTGAAAACATAGAAAATTGTTTCGGGTCGGCCCAGATGACGTAGATAGGGCCGGGAAACACTTCTTTTTCTTTTTAAAATGTTGCCTTATTCATTGTTTCCCCCCTATTTCTTAATAATAACGACGTTTGTGCTCACTGTTCATTTATTGCATTACATTGGTACTGTGAGACAGTATTCTGTAATTTTGACTAGCATAATTGGAGCATGTCAGAAATTTAGGACACCCCTTTTTTGTTTTAATGTTTTTAATTTGTATTCCATCCAGAGTAAGATTAAGATTCTTTATTGCCATATACTCTGTAACCGTGCAACATTCTTGGTACTTGGGGCCAACTCAACTTCACAGTAGCTGAGGTTATACTAAATAAAACATGCATAAAAACATTCTGTAAGCAGAGCAAAAGTATGTGTGCTTTACTTCACTCAGCATGATTTTTTTTAATTAATGTAGCTTGCTTTGATTTGATTGGTTGTTTCCGCTGCCCTAGTAGCAGAAGTGGATTCTGGGTTAGGAGAGGTCCTTTAAGGTGCTGTGAGGCTCATGACTATGTAGCCCCTCCCCCCTCTGCTCATCGTGTGCCCGACTGCGTCAGGTCAAACCGCAGAACTCGAGCTGCGCAGGAGTCTCGACGCACTTACATATCTGCCACCCACCGCTGCCAGACACACTCGCTCTGTGGCTTTCCAGCAAGAAGCAAAGGTCACGAAACCTCGGTTCGTACGAAGAAATACTAGGCAATGTTTTTTGAAGGCGTGCTTGGCTGGTTGTTGGTACGCTCTGTTCTGTTCGCGGGGGATGGAGGTTTTTTTTTAAATATGGCTTTAAACCACGTGTTTTTGGTGAGGGTAATTGCAGTGTTTCTGCGTAAAATTGGCACTGCTGTGATCAACTTTGAAAAACATGAATTGACTGCAAAAACAAAGGAAGCCCGACTCCTAATAAGCCTGAGTAAACCTCCAGCAGTGTGGTTTACTGCGTCTTTATTGCTTTAGTCATTGCTAATTGATTGTATACTGCAGATTACTTGCGCATGCAATGTGTACACAAGGCGAATTGCTGGATGAAGACCAGCTTTTGTAAAATATGTTGGAAAGAGTCATTATTTTAGGAAAAAAACACACCGAATATATTCGTTTCCCCTCCATTGTCTTATGAATGGTGGAATAGTCGTGTCCAATATTTCCACTGTGCATGTGGAACGCTCACAGTCATGTTTCAAGTGCCTCTTTCCTGACTCCCCAGAACACTGCCTCTGGTTCCCATCCATCTCTACCCTACTGCCAGGCGCGTTGCAGATGTGGGGGATGCAACACCCACACTTTTGATAAAAATATATTTCATCCCTCACACGTTTTTGCAAGACCAAACAAGATTTAATAGCCAACATAAAAAAATGTCACTTGCAAACGAGTGGGAACACCCCCCAACACACACAGGCACAAAGAGTAGCCTTGGCTACACACATTGGTTACTAAGTTTGAGTGATGGACCCTCCAGCCAATCACAGCACATCCAGTTGGCATGGGTGAAGAGGGAACCTCAAATCAGTACAGTATGCGTTCGAATAATCGCAGGATTCGGCAGCAGTCTGACTCAAGGTGAGGTAGTAGCAGATGTAAATGGCGTACTGCATCACTAAATGAGTGAAGCAAAATTTGCTGTCATGGTGATGTAATGCAGTCATATCTACTTGATATCCATCATGAAACATATGAAATGGGCACCCTGTTCATCTCTAAAGGCCTGTTTCCACCGAAGAAGTTCCTGGTAGTATTTGGGGGGCAGGAACCACAACAGGAACATCCTCTCAACTGCCGTGTCTCCACCGAGAGGGTGAAGTAGGAGAGCTCCTTTTAAAAACGCGACTCCGTCGTCGTCGTCTGCTGAGTTTTAAAAGCGCCGGCTATTTTGTCGCTTTCTGTAGACGTTACATCCCGCCCCGAGTAAATCCAGTCAGCGCCAAGTAAACCCCAAGCCCCAAACAGGAGTTTTTCAGGGCCGTTCAGAGTACCTACTCCAAGGCAGGGACTTGTTTAGCCCCTGTTAAAGTACCGGTATTCTGTCCTTTGGGGGTGGTTCCAGCGGTAGAGACGTGCAACAACGGCCCCGGGCCCTTTAAAGTTACCCTGAAGTTCCTGCGGTGGAAACTGCCCTAACGAGAGACAGCCGCACCACCTCAGCTAGCTTGTAGCTTCTAGTGTTACATTGCCTGCGAATTTCACGCTATTTATGTTAGCAGTAACCTTTTTAAAAGCCATGTCTTACAGCATTATTAATGTCCTATAGACCTATTTACTGTCTCAGTGTTGTTATGTTGTCATTATTATCCATGAATGAAATGGCTGTCTGAGACAGCCAAACGCTTAGAGCCAAACTATGTTACTATGAAATTACACTCAACAAAAATATAAACGCAACACTTTTGTTTTTGCTCCCATTTGCCATGAGATGGACTCAAAGATCTAAAATTCATTCCAGATGCACAATATTACCATTTCTCTCAAATATTGTTCATAAATCTGTCTAAATGTGTCTAAATTTCAGAGTGGCCTTTTATTGTGGGCAGTATAAGGTACACCTGTGCACTAATCATGGTGTCTGATGAGCATCTTGATGTGGCACACCTGTGAGGTGGGATGGATTTTCTCAGCAAAGCAAAAGTGCTCACTATCACACATTTAGACAGATTTGTGAACAATGTTTGAGAGAAATGGTAATAATGTGTATCTGGAATGAATTTTAGACCTTTGAGTCCATCTCATGACAAATGGGAGCAAAAACAAAAGTGCTGCGTTAATATATTTTTGTTGAGTGAAGATCGCGAGCTCAGTATGATGCCTGCGCAAGTACGGTTAACGGTTCCGTTTTCGTGTCACTGCAGATTTCGCCTCATGTAAGTAATGCGTTATTCTCGCCGATTCTGCCATTGGTTTTGGGTGTCTTATGTTTGTTTTTTTTCAATGGCAGCAGTGTTTTTCTAGCATTTGTGAAGAAATACAGCGTGAAAACGAGGTAAAAGCCAATAAAAACACGAAACTTTATGAAATGTCAAATCTCGCTTACAGTAGTACCACTCACGTCATTTATATGTGAGGTACGCATGGTTCTATGTCACACGAAAAACGATATTACCAGGTTACAAACCACAATTTAAAAAGTCCATTTAGCATCATTAGATTTTATTTTGCAAATAATATTTCAAAGGCAGTTGCTACGGGTACGGCAGTTTTCCAATGCATTTCAATGTAGAGGTATGGCAGTCCCTATTTCAAAACCGGACCCGAACCCTAACCCTGACCCCTAACCTAACCCTTCCACCAACCAGAATCCCTAATCCTTATCCTAATCCCTTCAAATCAACTGCTATACCCATAAAACTGTCATATCTCTAGACACTGTGTATTTCAAACCTTTAAAATTCAATCATATTTTGTTTTCAGATGGCCCCAATCATGGGTGAAACATGAAAGTCAGCCACTGGCAAATTTAGCCCTGAATTATGGAAGTATATATTCAAATCAAGTGGTCACCACATAGAATTGCTTGCCATATCATGTGGTAGACGCAGAAACTATGGGAGTTTTCACAACCAGTCTTGATACTGTGCAAGATACCGTCTAGTCCTTAAGTATCTGAAGTCTTCCCTCCACAATCTATGTAGCTTTAGGTCCCTAAGCCACGCCCCCAAACTCCGCCCAGGCTACTGTAGGCCCTTCAGCAATAGGCTCTGTGGTTCTGCAGGAACCTTCTATTGCAGGGGCACAGGCTAACGTGGTCCTGAAGGACACCAGGTTGTGCTGGTTTCTACTGTTGCTCTGAACTTAATTGTTTGATTTTGGTAAGTTGAATACACTGTTGGCTCCACCATACCTGGTTTGTTGGGTCCAAAGTGGGTGGTGAGATCTAAAACCCGCACAGCTCCTGGGGTTCTGTGGAACCAAGGCTGGCTGCCCCCCTGGACCTTTGGGTCTAAGCCACACTGCTGTTCGAGCCTTATCGGACTTGTGTTGATCCTTTCTGTTATTCTTCATTTTTTGCATCATTAAAAGTGCCGGATGTCAGAAACGGGTGGGCATTGGTCACCAGTCTTGTTCCTGGAGTTGTATCGTCCTGTAGGCTCTCTCTCCGACCCAAACAAGGCGTCTCATTCGACAGCCAGACATGCCATTGAGCTGCTAATTAATCACTTCAGATGTGCCAAATTATGGTTGGAATGAAAACCCTTTGTGATGTAAGATCTTCTGGAACAGGACTGCTGACATGGAGGCTTCTGCAGGAAAGCGTGTAGCTGCCAAACTGTGGTTAGCGTAATGTCTCCTTGTCGGCCCACTACTGTCACTGAATAAAAACCCTTCCACACGGTGGCGCTATTACCAGTTGTTTGATGTTTTGGTGGGAATCTCTCAAGAGAGGATTGGCCGTGTGAACGGCTGTATTTGAATTTCTTTTTTTTTTTTTTTTTTTTTTCCCCCCCTTCTGTGCGGCGCTCTGGTGGCATTAAATAATAATATGTCTCGACGGACGGCCTGGTGGATTGCGCTGTCATCCCAGAGTGCTGTCAGGTCGGACCCTCTGAAGAAGCTGTATGATTTAAGCCTGAAAGTGCAAAATCCTCCAGCCTGTCTTCTAACATCAAGGCTGGAATGAATCTCGTCATTCCTGGGGTCAGTTGGTGTCACCCCAGCGACAGACGGGGTGTGGGATCGGGATGTGTGTGTGTGTGTGTGTGTGTGTGTGTGTGTGGGGGGGGGTGACGCAAGCGGGGATGCACAATTGGCACTTTCCGTAATGGCTACAAAATGACATATAACTTCATGTAAGCTGCAAACCTAGATGTTGTGGCTTCCCCCTTCGAGAACAGCTGTAATGTTTCTGGTTTTCTGCGAGGCTTCATTGCAGCCAGTAAATATTTGGACGTGACGCAGTTTGTGCCTTTTGTCTTGGTCCTCCAGTGCATTGAATGTTGAAACGATGATTAGCAGGTTAAAGTGGGGGCGTATAAGATTTAGCATGTGGGTGTTTACATTCATACAGTATGAACCTATTATTGGAAGTGCAGCCACATTCCACGTACTGACGGACTGTGCTGAATGTTCAACTTATTAAGAATATTTATAACCGCACAGATCTTGTTATAGACTCGGTGAACCACGAGAATGAGCGGTTTCATCTTTGCTTTAATTTGAGAAGTCCATTTTCCTTGCAGGTATTTGTGCTCACCCTAATTGCTTTATTTAGATTTTTGCGCCTCCATTTTCTAGTGTATGTTCGCAATGTGCTGTAAGATGGTAATAAAAAAACATAATTGTTTTTTCATTGGATTTGACAATATTCCAAATGGCCTGTTAGTAAATATATTAAAATGCAAAACATGGATTTATTCTCCTTTATTCGCTTCACTGCGGGAGGATTTTAACCTTGGCGTAAAATGCAATGCGGTGATTTATGAATGAATGAACAAGCCACATCTTGTCACAGTCTTATACCGTATGAAATGTGCCAGAGGCCGTCCTAGCTGTAATTAAGCCTGATAACGTTTCTGATGAACAGGGCCCTTGTTGTTGGAGGAATTCCCCGATCTTTATGAAACGGCGATATCAAATGTCCCCCCCACCCCGCCCGCATTCATCCCGGCGCTATCGTGGGGAGTAATTACTGGGCAAAGATCTACTGATATTTTAATCTCATTGTGGGGAAAACTCTTGATTTCCCCCCCGATGCTATTAAGGCATGTGGCCTATTTTAACCTTTTTATTGGAAAGATATGATGCAGTTTACGAAATAATTATATTGTTCATGCCGTTATTAAAATCATTGCCATTATTTTGAATAATATAAAGCGTTTTGCTCGCTCCGGTACCGAGTCTCCCCTCCTTGCTCTCCCGGATAGCCACGGCAAACCGCGCCCAAACCCCACCGGCCTAATATCCCTCCCGCGCGAGGATGGACGCTTAATCGCGGCTGGCTGGCTGGTCACCGCCGAAGCCAGCAAGTAAATATTGGCGGTGTGTATATTACTTTTCCCGAGGCGGCTATCAGTGATGGCCACACACACACACACACACACACACACACACACACACACACCTCGCCCCCCTGTAATGAATGCCTTCCAATCCCGCCTCCCTTCGTTTTCCCGGCGACAGCGTCATTACGCGTGACAGATGATGCGCGCCTTTTCTGAAACGCTGATCTTAAGCACCGCGCCTCTGAGAATCTGCTTTATTCTTCTCTCTACTTCTCTCTCTCCTCTCTTTCTCTACTCCTCTCCATTTCTCTCTGTCTCTCTCTGCTTCTCTCTGTGTCTCTCTCTCTCACACACACACACACATACACACACACACACACACAGACACTCTCTCTCTTTGTCTCTCTCTCCAGTCTCCGTATGTTGTTAATGTTCCGGCCTCTATCTCTGTTTCTGCCTTGCACAGTCTGTCTCTCTCTCTCTCTTTCTCTATCTCTTTCCGTCTCTCTCCCCATTCTCTGTACATGGTTAATGTTCTTGTGTGAATGAGCCTGCCGTGCTTCATGAGTTAACCCTTTCCTGCTCCCCCCGGGCTAACTGCTCCTTCCTCGAGAACAAACAGTTTAAGGGAGGCCTTGCTGTTTAAATGGGGCCATCTCTCTCTGCTTTAATTGTGTTTCTCCTCGTCTCGGAGCGGAAGAAAAAGACTGTCTGTTTGACAGATGATGGGGATACTGGAACCTGCGAGTAGGGAGGGGGGAGGGCTGCATTTTCTTGCCCGGGCTACATGAGAATGTTCATTTTTTTTAGTTGGGGGGGAGAGAGTGGATTAAAATGTGTGTGTGGGGGGGGTGTGATTTGAGAGTGCGATCTGTAGTGGGGGAGTGTGCTCCTGCAGGCTGCACGTTCCATCACACTGACACAAATGGGATTTTGGCCTGCAGAGATAATGCTCTCCTGCTCGCAGAAACATCTTCATCATCCTCATCATCGTCATGGCATCAGCTCCGCTAGCGTGAGGCCGCTATAGCCGCTAACTGTGGTTGCCGTGGTGTACGTTATCACGCCAGTCCTTCGGAACCCCGGCAGAGACGAGACACCCTCGAAAAACCGGATAACGCCCCCTCATGCAAGGCCTCCATCCTCCATCTTGTCAATCAGCTCGTGTCCCGAAAAGGGAAGTTAACCCCCTCCATTTCCTGTCAGTTGGGCTTCCTTTGTGCCTAAGCTTGTCCCCGCGCGGCGGGCATTTTAGGGCCCTTTTTTGTCGAGTGTAATATGGAGTTACGTTAAGGAGAGCTCTTATCCGGCGGAGGGCTTTCAATCGCTGCTCGCCCACAAGGCCTCCATTAATACTCAATCACACACTCTCCATTAGCTCTGCACGGCATAATGTGCATGTAAATGCACTATCTCTGCCCACAGCTGTCGCCTGGCGCGGGGATGTGTGATGATACGGCCTGCGCCGTGCCCTGCCCGGGAGATACCGCTCGCGTCCAATCAGGAGTCGGCACCCTCTCGCACACCCTCGCCAGGCTCTACCTGAAAGGACTGAAATCCCGTGCCGTATTGACACGGACGGATAAATCGACCTAATCGCGGTCGCCTCAATGAAAGGCAGTTGCAATTTCTCCCTCCTCGAATGTCTGTTAATGAATCTCGCTTTTTCATTGCTGATTTATTTGCAGAACTATGAGAATTCCCCGGTTTAATGAAACATAAACATTGGCTGTTTGGATGTGAGCCAGAGGGAGGGAGAGAGAGAGGGAGGGAGAGTGGGGACGATGGAGAGGGGGTAGAGAGTGTGTAGATAAACACTAAAGGTAGCCGTTCGGCGGAGTCGCGCAGCTAAATGGCGTTGAGTTGGGACCGACATGGAGCAGTAAATTAAACAAGGCTTCGAGTCCTCTGGCTTGCGGCGGTATGGCGGGGCTCCCAGCTCACTGCCAGCGTTATTTATGTCCACCGCAGCGACTGCTCGCGCTTAACCAGGCCCACAGTCCATTTACTGTGTGTGTGTGTTTGTGTGTGTGTGTGTGTGTGCGAGCGGGAGCCATTACAGATGAGGGCGCGGGAGTCGATGGGCCCTGCTTCCATTCCGTGGAAATCGTGTTTTCATGGAAATGAACGAGAGAGAGACGCAATCCAATCTCCTCGTCCTCGAGTGCCTGGGGAAAAATCGCCCAAGTCTTTACCGTTTCCTCCGCCGAACATCACTCTGCTCATATCGGCCCTCCGGCTGTGTGTGAGGTCTCTGTTCCAGATCTTTCCGCCCGGGTTTACCTGTGGACTGACAGAGCTAAGAGAGCATGCCTGATACTACGGCGATAAACTAACACTCACACAGAGGCAGTGCAGTGGTTTGTATACAGTACTTGGGACCTTACAGCACACACATAATGTTACATAGATATGCATTCTTCAGCAATATTCATTTTCATATTTCTGCTTTGTTATTGTATGATTAAGTTTAATCCATTCTAGAGCCCTCAACTGTGTGTGTCTTGTGTCAAAACTGTTTTTCAATATCATTTCTAATGGAATAAAAAAAAAAAAAAAAATTGGGGCCAGAATGATGTCTAGTAGTGTTTTGAGGGATAGTGTTGTCTTGGTGGCAGTGATTCCGAATACAGTTATCTGTTTTAGTGGTAGTGATTTTGAACATGCTGTCTGTATTGGCGGCAGTGATTTTGAACATGGCGTCTTTATTGGCAGTAGCGATTCTGAACAAAGTGTCTGTTAGCGGGAATGATTCTGAACACAGCGTCTGTGTTAGCAGTAGTGGTTTTGAACATGGCGTCTGCATTAGCGGTAGTGATTCTGAACTCAGCGCCTGTGTTAGCGGTAGCGATTCTGAACACAGCGTCTGTGTTAGCGGTAGGGATTCTGAACACAGCGTCTGTGTAAGCGGTAGGGATTCTTAACACGGCGTCTGTGTTAGCGGTAGTGGTTTTGAACACCGCGTCTGTTAGCTGTAGCGATTCCGAACTCGGCAGCTGTGTTAGCAGTCGTGGTTTTGAACACCGTGTCTGTATTAGCGGTAGTGGTTTGGAACACGGCATCTGTGTTAGCGGTAGTAATTCCTAACACTGTGTCTGTGTCAGTGGTAGTAGTTTTGAACACTGCATCTGTGTTAGCGGTAGCGATCTGAACACGGTGTTAGTGTGTCCAAACGAGGGCCATTTTCCCCACTCATCTCCTCTCATTCGGCTCAGCAGAGTTGGGAGCTGCTGTGTTGCAGTGTAATTCCCTTGGAAACACTCCATCCCTTCCCAGCTAAGAAGACTAAATTAAAAAGCAGAGAAAAAAGGCCTTGCGGAATCCAGGCCCTTAATCGTTTTTTTCCCCAGTAACGCCGCAGGACTACTCATCAGTGTCGACACCCGTATCCTCGGCTCTGAAAGGTTTTTTTCAGACGGCGTAGAGGGAACAGAACACAAATGAGGGATTACTCCGCTGAAAACTGCAGTATTGATTCTCGGAGAGATTCATCAGCTGGCTGTTTCTGTTGTTGTGGGGACTTGAGCTCTTTAAGCAGCTTTGGAGTATTTACTGTGAGCGTCCTCGCCGGAGCGGGATGTCCTCACAATCGTTACGGAATGACACGTTGTGTTAATATTTTAAAAATGTGTTTATTGTCTTTACAGGTCTGTCTGTTAATGTAGCAGTGAGCCTCGGAGGCCACCTTACATCTTTGAGCCCTGTGTTGTGGCTGCGCGTAAAACCCTAAGTGGACGCGGGCACGGGCACCCCATTTTCATCAGTCTCTGAATTAATTTTCATGGGCGTGGGGTGTCGGTGGGCTTTGCTCCACGCTGGGAGGATCAGAGTTGGGTTTAGAACTCAGAACCTCCTTCTCCTGAAGCAGCAGTGCTAAATGCTCGCTGTGGTTCTATTCCTAGTCAGTGCTGTTTGGGGATCTTAAGCAAGGTCATTTATCTCGCGTTTCTCCTGAGGGATTGATCTCAGCTTGGACCAATCAAATGCAAGTCACTTTGGATTTGACCATTGGTTAAACAACTTGAATGTAAGCATTTTCTTAGATATATTATTGGTAGTTATTTCAGAGGAATATAAACATATTTGCTTAAAAACAGCTTGAAGGGTTATTCTGGGACCTGATAAGTACTTGTCACTGGAGATATGGACCGAGAACCCAAATTAACAGCAGAACTCCAGCAGGGGAGATTGCCCTACCTGTGATTAATGTCCAAGGCCGGTTTGGACCTTGAAATTTGAGCTGCGCTCAGACGAAGATTTCCACCGGGATCCCTCCGCGCTCACGGAAATTGCTCCGGTAGTTTTTGAACCTCCGTCGCGAGGATTGTGCCGTGGAACCGCTCGCTCAGCGCGCAGAGCTATCGCTCAAACGCCCATTCATCGCCGAAATGAATCCGTAATGAATTACCTCATAACCTCCCATTTACGTCCGCCCCCTTACACAAACGGCGGGGAAACCATGGCAACCTGGGACATGACACGATGAATGGTCTCAAACTGGGCCCCGAGAATAATATAATATTTTTTCAATATTTCCAATTATATGATAAGAGGGAGACTTTATGCGCTAAGAATATCTGAAATATCTTATTTGAAATTAGTCTCCCCTTGAAAATATGTTCTGACCCAAAGAGAACGCAGGAAAGCCCTGATTAAGGTGGTATTGCTTCGGGAACAGCTCTTCACAGTCATGAGTGGTGAATTAGTTGTTCCGCCCTTGAAGTCGTCAAATGGAGATGATATTTCTGTTGTGTTCGCATGACGACATGGCAGTTCCATTGTACACAAATTGCATACTGTGGTAATGGCATAACTACATGGTACGAGTGCGACCAGACATTCTGTGAAATGGCTTAGAGCCAAGTATCACAATGCTTGCCACCAAATACAATACAAAGCCATTGTAATCTCACATCTCACACCTTGAGCGTGTGATGGCAGAGGGCACCTACAGTGTGGCCCATATGTATTTGGACAGTAACACAAAAAGGGATGGAATTCCTATATGGTACACAGAATATGGCTGTAAACGCTAAAACCATATATAAAGCTGACCATTTCTAAATAAAATGGTATTTATTGTTTTCAAACACTGTGCTGGAGTTCGGTGTCAAGGAAAGCAAAAATTGTGTCATTATTCAAACTCTTATGAACTGCGGTGTATTATAAGCAAATGTTTGATCACTGAACTTGGCAATGACTTTTTCTCTTTCAAATCCGTTTGATGTCTTGATTTACTGGTTTATGAATGCATTCCATCATTTTTTTTCCTAAATATTGTGGGATGTGGTAATTGAAATAAATAAATGCATTCTGTGCATTTTTAACAGAGACATTGCCACTATTCTTCAGAGGCTATTACACTTGGTGGTAGCTTTATTAGGCACAACTGCACACCTATTTGTTTGTGTAAATTTCCAATCAGCCAATCACGTGGCAGCGACTCGGTGCAGGAAAGCATGCAGACGTGGTCAGGAGGTTCAACTGTTGCTGAGACCAAACCGCAGAACGAGGAAGAGATGTGGGCTTGGCGTCCTTGACCGTGGAATGATTGTTTGTTCCAGATGTTGTGGTGTGAGTATCTCAGGAACTGGTAATCTTCTGGAATTCTCTTGCACGGTTTATGGAAAACAGAGCGAAAAACAAAAATAGCCCACAGTTACTCATAGAAAACATTCCCCATGCCACTACACCTCCACCTATATGAAGTGTCTACAAAAGGTAGGTGAGATTCATGAATTTGTGTTTAAGCTAAATTGTGACCCTATACTCAGCGTGCTGCGACAGGAATCGAGCTTCAGCAGACCAGGCTATGCTTTCACGATCTCCAACTCTTTAGTTTTGGTAGATCTGTACTGATCACAGCCGCATATTTTAGTTCTTGGCTGTATGGAGAGGAGCCTGATGTAGTATTCAGCCATTGTCATCCGTCCACCTCGAAATTTGACATATTGTGCGTTTTGAGAAGCGCTCATGCTCACAGCAGTGGTAAAGTGTGGTTATCTGAAGTTCTACAGACTTGCTGTCAGTTTGAACTAGAAAACTCCGGGAGATCAGCAGTTTCAGAAATACTCAAACGCCTATCCAGCACAGACTGCCACGCCACGGTCAAATCGCATTTTTCCGCTGCACTGACACTGGATTTGGGCGATAACTGGAGCTCCTGACCTGTAACTGCATATCTTATGCATTGCACGGCTGCCACGTGATTGGCCGACAGAATAATAACACGAATAAGCAGGTGTACAGGTGTTCCCAATAAAGTGCTCGCCAGTGGACATTTTGTCCTTGTAGAATTTAGCCTTGTTGATATACACATTAAATTTGTGGTAGATTCTGCGCTGGTCCTTGTTGTTGCTCTGAGATGAGTCTTTATGGTGATGAATTGTGTTGTGGCGCGGCATGGCTGCTCCCACAACACACTGGGGCATTTCCTGTGCGTCTCTGCTTTGGAAATAAGCGCTTCGTTCTCTGTTAGATTGGCGAGATGAATTTCGTCCTGAGCCGTTTTCAAAAGGCATTATTTCTTCATTGCTCTGATGTTACTGGGTTTTCCACTGAAAAAGCGCCATCATCTTTCTTTGTTTAGTCGTGTTGTCCTCATTTGGGTTTTGTAAATCACTTTTATATTTGTTTGTTCACAATTTTTTGAGTAACACTGCAAAATTGTTGATAAGACGCCCTGGTGCCATTGTAAGGTTCTAAGCATATGAAATCAAGTGCACTGAGCATGTGCAAACTAACATGTTGCAGGTTTGTTTGGAATAGCGGCTAATTTTATGTTTTCACCACATTTGTTTGTGTCCTTTTGTTTGTTTGTCATTTAAGGGGATTTCCCAAAAAGTTGTTGGCGGATGTCAGTTAAATTTGGTGTGTTGATCGACACAATCCGAAGAGGGAAGTGATTCAGTTTTAATGAAGATCCAACTTGATTCTTGATCCAGGATCTGAGAGAATTTTTTATGCGCATAAAGACTGTGCTGTCGAGACGAGTTTAACGTTCACGTTCGAAACGGCGGAGGTAATGCGCTCTCCAAATGCCTTTGAGTTGAGGCACTGCATTTAGATTTTAATCTGTTTTGCTTGGGCGATCCTGATGAAAAAACGTAGGGTTACCCAAAAAGAAGAGAGAAGCGAGGTACAAACAATAAACGGAGAGTGGGACCGTAGAGTGGCAGTCATGAGGAGGGACTGTGCTTCAGTCATCCTGACACAAGTGTGTCCTCTCTCGTCGCAAAATGGCTGATGTGGGTGCAAGTTTTTGTTTTAGCCCAGTGCGATGGCAACTTATTCTCGAATTAACGGGTTATGGTCCTCGGCGCTGCCTGATGGTGTGCTTGGTGAAAACTAAATTTGGCTGTGGTACTGGCCCAATGAGGTAAGACACTCACCCCTGGGGTTCTGTCTCATGAAATAAGAGGTTTGCATCGGTCAATACTGTACTCGCATCGACACATACGTGTGCATTTTGTCTCTCTCTCTCTCTCTCACTCTCCATGTTCATCACTCCCATACTCTCACATGCACGCATACATACATGCACTCACTCAGACATGCGCGCGCACACATGCTTGCTCAGACATATATGCCTGTGCACACTGACTTAGGCACACACACCTACACACACACACACACACACACACACACACACACCTACATCTGCGCAGACTCTCTCACTCAAGCGCACATACTGTCACTCAGACTCACACACACATGCACACAAGCCCGTGCACTCTTATTCAGGTACACACACTCTCACTCAGACACACGTATACATGCGGACACACATACACTCACCCGCACACTGTTACTCAGACACACACACACACACACACACAAACACACGCGCGCGCACACACAGACACACACACACACACACGCGCTCACACACTCTCACTCAGACACACACACAGACCCTCAGACTCTGGCTGCATGAATATTTTATGGCTGCTGTAGACCTGAAAGGTCCTCAGATGGTATGATTCTGTGATGCTCATCGAGGCGAAGGCTGGCAGGGTTTATGACTGTTTTGGCATTTGCCCTCACAGACGGTAACGGCGACAAAAATGTTCCTGTTCATCATTTCTACATCGTAACAGAGGGGCAATAAAGAGTGGGGGGGGCGATGCCCGGCCTGTAAAATCACAGGACTGGGCCCGACCAGCAAAGAGCAGGTGAAGAGTGTAGCACAGCACTACTGTAATGGATCATCACCGTAATACAAACAGGACAAGCCTTTTACAACTGAAGAGTGTAGTCAGTGATGATGAGATCACATTATTCTGAGTATAGTCAGTGATGATGAGATTTCACATTAGACAGAGCATAGTCTGTGATGATGAGATTTCACATTAGACTGAGTATAGTAAGTGATGATTAGATTTCACATTAGACTGAGTATAGTCAGTGATGATGCGATTCCACATTATACTGAGTATAGTCTGTGATGATTAGATTTCACATTAGACTGAGTATAGTCAGTGATGATGCGATTCCACATTATACTGAGTATAGTCTGTGATGATTAGATTTCACATTAGACTGAGTATAGTCAGTGATGATGCGATTCCACATTATACTGAGTATAGTCTGTGATGATTAGATTTCACATTAGACTGAGTATAGTCAGTGATGACGAGATTTCACATTAAATTGTGTGTTGTCAGTGTTGATCAGATTTCACATTCGACTGAGTATAGTCTGTGATGATGAGATTTCACATTCGACTGAGTATAGTCTGTGATGATGAGATTTCACATTAGACTGAGTATAGTCAGTGATGATCAGATTTCACATTAGACTGAGCATAGTCAGTGATGATCAGATTTCACATTAGACTGAGTATAGTCAGTGATGACGAGATTTCACATTAAACTGTGTAGTCAGTAATGATCAGCTTTCGCATTAGACTGAGTATAGTCTGTGATGATGAGATTTCACATTCGACTGAGTATAGTCAGTGATGAGATTTCACATTAGACTGAGTGTAGTCAGTGATGATCAGATTTCACATTAGACTGAGTATAGTCTGTGATGATTAGATTTCACATTCGACTGAGTATAGTCTGTGATGATTAGATTTCACATTAGACTGAATGTAGTCATTGATGATGAGATTTCACATTCGACTGAGTATAGTCTGTGATGATGAGATTTCACATTCGACTGAGTATAGTCAGTGATGATGAGATTTCACATTTGACTGAGTGTAGTCAGTGATGATCAGATTTCACATTCGACTGAGTATAGTCTGTGATGATTAGATTTCACATTAGACTGAATGTAGTCATTGATGATGAGATTTCACATTAGACTGAATGTAGTCATTGATGATGAGATTTCACATTCGACTGAGTATAGTCTGTGATGATCAGATTTCACATTAGACTGAGTATAGTCAGTGATGATGCGATTCCACATTATACTGAGTATAGTCTGTGATGATTAGATTTCACATTAGACTGAGTATAGTCAGTGATGACGAGATTTCACATTAAATTGTGTGTTGTCAGTGTTGATCAGATTTCACATTCGACTGAGTATAGTCTGTGATGATGAGATTTCACATTCGACTGAGTATAGTCTGTGATGATGAGATTTCACATTAGACTGAGTATAGTCAGTGATGATCAGATTTCACATTAGACTGAGCATAGTCAGTGATGATCAGATTTCACATTCGACTGAGTATAGTCTGTGATGATTAGATTTCACATTAGACTGAATGTAGTCATTGATGATGAGATTTCACATTAGACTGAATGTAGTCATTGATGATGAGATTTCACATTCGACTGAGTATAGTCTGTGATGATCAGATTTCACATTAGACTGAGTATAGTCAGTGATGACGAGATTTCACATTAAACTGTGTAGTCAGTAATGATCAGCTTTCGCATTAGACTGAGTATAGTCTGTGATGATGAGATTTCACATTCGACTGAGTATAGTCAGTGATGAGATTTCACATTAGACTGAGTGTAGTTAGTGATGATCAGATTTCACATTAGACTGAGTATAGTCTGTGATGATTAGATTTCACATTCGACTGAGTATAGTCTGTGATGATTAGATTTCACATTAGACTGAATGTAGTCATTGATGATGAGATTTCACATTCGACTGAGTATAGTCTGTGATGATGAGATTTCACATTCGACTGAGTATAGTCAGTGATGATGAGATTTCACATTTGACTGAGTGTAGTCAGTGATGATCAGATTTCACATTCGACTGAGTATAGTCTGTGATGATTAGATTTCACATTAGACTGAATGTAGTCATTGATGATGAGATTTCACATTAGACTGAATGTAGTCATTGATGATGAGATTTCACATTCGACTGAGTATAGTCTGTGATGATCAGATTTCACATTAGACTGAGTGTAGTCTGTGATGATGAGATTTCACATTAAACTGAGTATAGTCTGAGATGATCAGATTTTACATTCGACTGAGTATAGTCTGTGATGATTAGATTTCACATTAGACTGAATGTAGTCATTGATGATGAGATTTCACATTCGACTGAGTATAGTCTGTGATGATCAGATTTCACATTAGACTGAGTGTAGTCTGTGATGATGAGATTTCACATTAAACTGAGTATAGTCTGAGATGATCAGATTTTACATTCGACTGAGTATTGTCTGTGTTGATCAGATTTCACATTAGACTGAGTATAGTCTGTGATGATTAGATTTCACATTAGACTGAGTGTAGTCTGTGATGATGAGATTTCACATTAAACTGAGTATAGTCTGAGATGATCAGATTTCACATTAGACTGAGTATAGTCTGTGATGATCAGATTTCACATTAGACTGAGTGTAGTCAGTGATGATTAGATTTCACATTAGACTGAGTATAGTCTGTGATGATTAGATTTCACATTAGACTGAGTGTAGTCAGTGATGATGAGATTTCACATTAGACTGAGTGTAGTCTGTGATGATGAGATTTCACATTAGACTGAGTATAGTCTGTGATGATCAGATTTCACATTAGACTGAGTGTAGTCAGTGATGATGAGATTTCACATTAGTCTGAGTGTAGTCAGTGATGATGAGATTTCACATTAGACTGAGTGTAGTCAGTGATGATGAGATTTCACATTAGACTGAGTGTAGTCAGTGATGATGAGATTTCACATTAGACTGAGTGTAGTCAGTGATGATGAGACTTCACATTAGACTGAGTGTAGTCAGTGATGATGAGATTTCACATTAGACTGAGTGTAGTCAGTGGTGATGAGATTTCACATTAGACTGAGTGTAGTCAGTGATGATGAGACTTCACATTAGACTGAGTGTAGTCAGTGATGATGAGATTTCACATTAGACTGAGTGTAGTCAGTGGTGATGAGATTTCACATTAGACTGAGTGTAGTCAGTGATGATGAGATTTCACATTAGACTGAGTGTAGTCAGTGATGATGACATTTCACATTAGACTGAGTTTATGCAGTGATCATGGGACATTTTACATAATGTTGTGTGTAATGAAAGGGCGATGCAGTATTAAACTCTGATCGTGTGGCTTTGTGTTTTCCTCCTCATAAGCTACATCTGTTCTTGGTGACCTCGCCACATCTTTCGCCTTATTTTGGCCCGACGCGGCTTACGGTTGATTAGACGAAGTGGATTGCAATCCTCCCAAGAGTAATGTGAGGTTAAGAGCCTTGTGGAGGGGCCCGACAGCTGTATTACTCTTATTGTCGCTTCAACCACCTTCTGGGTCCCAGTCAAATGGCCTGAGCTCTTGGTTCTCGGGCCAAAACTTGTCTAGATGATTTTTATGTTCTTGTGCAATAA
This sequence comes from Gymnothorax reevesii, assembly GCA_029721435.1. Lineage (NCBI taxonomy): Eukaryota > Metazoa > Chordata > Actinopteri > Anguilliformes > Muraenidae > Gymnothorax > Gymnothorax reevesii. Next base: position 57,972,059 of record CM056584.1, on the reverse strand, counting down.
TAATGTGCATCAGGATCTGAGTTCTTTAGATCTGATTTTTCCCTTGTGTTTGAAGCAGGCGGTTTGTTTTTATTTTAATCTAGTTTATATTTTACCAGCATTGATTAATTAATGGCATTAACTGGATAATTTCCTGTTCAGGGAATGAGCGGATTTAGATTATTTGCACCTCATTAAGTCCTGTCTATCAGAATCATGCATGTAAAGGTGGTAAATGTGAGCTTATTTAGTGTTGTAAGCCTCCTGCAATACCTGTACTGCCTGCTTGACTGGGGCGATCACTTGTGTTTCTCGTCTTATGTTATAAATCACTGGTCTGAAAACACTGAGATCTGCTGTTGTTGAGAAAATGTACGGCACTGATGTCCTTCTGTCGGCCCTCGTGCATCTTTTATCTGATCGGCGCTCCTAAAAATCCTTTAAGGGGACGGCAGACGGTTGTCTCTCGCCATTGTAGTGCTGTGCCGGGATTGTTATTGTGATTGGAGGGTTATTTAGACGTTTGCTGTGATGCAGTCATTAGAAATGGTCCGCAGGGATGTTTTAGGGCTGAAACGCTTTGCTCTGATCCGACTTGCCTCTCTGTCCTGCTGCTGCGGCCCACGTCTGTTTCACTGATTTGAAGGCTTGTGCTCGACCCAGTTTGCCGCCATCACAGTCTACAAATAGTCGTGCTGCTCCTGTTGCTCTTCCAGGGCATCTGTGAATCTGTCTGATCCGAGGACACCACGGTTTGTTTGTGAATGGTGAACGCAGGTAAAGGTTTTTGTTGGACGTCTGTAACTCGCCTTGCAGGGTTCATTGTCCATTGAGTTTTTGTAGGAATTGTCTGTGACCTGCTGTGTAGGTTTTACCGCTCCAATAATTATCATGATTAATGCAATGAATTCAATAATTGTTATTGATGTAATGCAGTGCTGTTTTTATACAAAAAATGTAATGCTGATATCTTGTGCATATGTGTATGCTGCATCAGTAGCAGATTGTGTTACATTTAACAGCTGAATAAATTATTCGGGGTTTTTTTTTTTATGTGAAAGATTTAAAATTTTTGGAAAGCGAGTCTCCCTTGTCGTTTTCTGTGAGATTGCATGATGTCACCTGCTGAAACTAGAACACAGCATGACAGGAAGAAAAACTGCACGGGCACTATCAGTCACTCGTGCCAATTCTACAGCGGGCACTACTTTGATGGTGACGCTTCCTGTAGGACCGGGGGGGGTTGTTGGTTACTGTCGGACCGGGGTGCGGGGTTGATGCTTTCTGTTTTGTTGAGGCAACAAAGGCAGATTTGCTTTAATCGCTGCTTCCAAGCAAATATCCACCCATCCTCACACAGTCCCAAAATGTGATAAGTTTAAAATAACCATCATGTTAAGAGAGGACTCTAGAAAATCATTTTGTCCAGATATATTGAGATGAGGGGTAAAGAGACCACTGAATTTTTTTTTTAGGTTAATAAAACTTTGTACATTCCGAAAAACACATTCATAACATAGTAAATTTGATAAGTAATGTCATTCTTTATAAGAGATACATGATTTGATGTGCTTATATAGCCGGTGTTATGGTTCAGCTTTGTGTTGCGTGTAATGACTAATATGCAAGCCTACAGATTTTTATTCTGTGTCCAACACATTAATATCAGTACAGCAATTTCGCATGTCCCGTTTCTACATCGACAGCTTAATACTAACTGAGAATACAGCATAATATTTTCCAGTTAACGGGACTGAAAATAATATAACCTCCTTTTACCTGAGATGGCGGAGGTAATTTTGAAACGGGGAGCTCACGTACCTGCGTGCAATGCATTAATGTCAGTACAGCAACTTCGCATCATGTTTCTGCAAGCGCACCTTTAAACTCGAGCTGGAGGAAACGGCGAACCGCACGAGAAACCACCTAATGCTCCATTCGCCTGGACTTACGACAGGTAAATTAGCGTGCTTCACAAAAGTGCCGAACACCACAAACTAAAAATGTATTAACTCCAAAGTAACCATTGAAGCAATAAGGAAGAAAAACTTTGGCCTCTACAAAGAAGTACCTTCGCCTCCGTTTAGCATTTTTCCTGCCTTTTACAAAACCACTGAAGGGCATTCATTTCATCTCACCTCTCCACCGCAGAGCTGACGGAGGAGGATGCCGCGGGTTTGGAGGAAGTTACGTCGTCAAAATGTCAAAGATCTACATTTATATAAAATTTTTACTGAAATAAAGAAAAGTCCCCAAAGCAATACATGCATAGATAAGAGGAAAAGAATCAGAAATTGATTTTTGGTGAAATGTAACATTGCTTGTTCACGCGGGTTACACTTAACGTACCTCGAACAAAACTTGAATGAGAAAGACGTTGAATTTTTTTATTTTATTTTTTTACTCTCTCAGTTTTGTACTGAGGTCCGAGATTGCTAGTGGTTGTCTCGATCTGACAGAATGTTGCGATTGCTAGTTTTGATTATGATTTTGTCGTCATCGTTATGGTCTACCAGGGTAGATCAAATGGGCTTACGCTTGGATTAAATAGTGACGCACTCGTGAGGATAACTTGGCTGGCGTTTTTCGGGGCGCCGGCGCGATCACGCCCGTCTCGTGGCATTCACTGCTATAAACTGTATTTGAGCCATAATAACACTGTGGTGATAAACGGGACTTCTACAAGGATTAAAATGTTTTACCTTTTGGTTTCGTCATATTCGTAAACACGGTCATGTTCTCATCCTGAACCCTGATTGGCTTGCTGTCATTAGCGGTCGTTGTATGCTCCTACAATTGCTGCAGTGTGTTCATTACTCACAAGACCCTCGCTGTATTCTGTCATTTTATTCTTAATGTACAGCAAGAGCACTTCTCTGCACACTGGACCTTGAACAAGTTAAAGGACTTAGTTCAAATCCCGTCTCCCTCTCCTGTCGTTCTGGTGTCTATCTCTCCTCTGCACCCGTGAGGTTTGCTACATATTAAATTTCATTTTTTCCTTCCATATTCACTCTTTTTTTTTATTTTGATGACCCCAGATTTTTGTGTGGGCGGCGTTTTCACGAGAGCGCGATGCCTGTCAAAAACGCACACACTTCCTGACGTTTGGTGATGTGGAAGGAGGGATGGAGGGAGTGAGTTGGGTTGGAGAGGATGAGTGCTGGAGCAGTGTAGAGTCCCGCTTGCGTAACGCCTCGTAAGCCTTTGAAGAGGAGAGGTTTTATAACTCCACTGGGTTCTGTAACCGGTCATGATCGTTACGTTGGCACTGGAATGCAGAGCTAATACATGCTTATCACGTATTTGTGACCCCCGACCTCTAAGGGTTACGTCTGAATTGCCGTAAGTGCAGCATTGGCTGTGATAGATTCCACTGAGCAGGTGTAAGCACCTCGGGGTTAAAAATAATAGTTTGCAGTTGTCTTGCGTCCAGTGGAATCAGAGTTGCACTAAACAGGCGTTGCAGATCTAACAGGGACACACCAGCTGGAATTAAGTACATATGTGAAGCAGGAAATCATTTCAGTAGTGGCACATTTTATATTATCCAATATTAATATGGGAAGGTTCGGTTTGTTTTCATGTTAATGAAATAATGAGTGTGGAAACTACAGGCTTTGGAGGCCCTCGTGAGGAACTGTCTGGTTCTATTTTTGCACAAGTGACTCTCCCGTTAATATGACATTTAAAACCATTTATGGCACCCAGGCCATTCTGGGTTTTTCCACGGAAGTGTTTCATTTTTCAGTATTACGATCTATTTGGTATTCCAGCAGCATGAAATCAATAAATGTCTATTCCTCTCTGGTGTTTTATTTATTGCATCACACTTTGATCAATGTCGGTTGTTGCTTAAAAAATGAAGTTGACATCAGTTGATGTGAAGATGAGATGAGTCATGTCGGCCTTTATTTGCTCGCTGCAGATTAAACCAGCGCAAAACCTGAAACTGTGACTTAAGGGCAGAGGGAGGGTTGAGGCAGTATTTTTCCTCAGATGAGGAGCCGAAATGGCTGCCACGCCAAAACAAGCCACCCGTCCTTCCCACTGCACCACAGCAATTTTATCATTTCCCAAACTCTCTGTCCCACAGCGATTTTACCATTTCCCTAACTCTCTGTCCCACAGCAATTTTATCATTTCCCAAACTCTCTGTCCCACAGCGATTTTACCATTTCCCTAACTCTCTGTCCCACAGCAATTTTATCATTTCCCAAACTCTCTGTCCCACAGCGATTTTAGCGTTTCCCAAACTCTCTCTGTCCCACAGCAATTTTAACATTTCCCAAACTCTGTCTCAGTGGGATTTTAAGGTTTCCCAAACTCTCTGTACAGCAATTTTAATGTTTTCAAACTCTCTCTTTATCACAGCAATTTTAACATTTCCCAAACTCTCTCTGTGCCATGTCAGTTTTGATGCTTCCAAACTCTCTGCTTCACAGCAGTTTCAAAGTTCTCCAAACTCTCTCTCTTGATCACCGTGATTTTAACATTTCCCAGACTCTGTATACCACAACGATTTCAACATTTTCCAAACTCTGTGTCACAGGGATTTTTAATGTTTCCAAACTCTCTGTACCTCTTTGATTTTAATGCTTCACAAACTCGCCTTTACCACAATGATTTTAGTGTTTCCCAAACTCTCTTTTGTCCACGGAAATTTCAATGTTTCCTAAACTCTCTCTGTACCACTGAGATTTTAAAGCTTTCCAAACTCTCTGAGAGGTAAGTGTTATTAAAGACTTCTCTTGGCCCTGTCGTGGAACCCTTATTGATTCAGGGGTTCTCCGCTGGGGAACAAGAGTCTGAAAAGGGGAACTTTAACACTTTGTTAAAAATATAATAGTTAATGCTGTTGTAATAGTTGCTGTTGTTTTTTTTAAATGATTATCATATCTCTTTCGGAGCTAGCGCAGAGGCCGTGCAGAACGTGCCTGTTTGGATTGAGCCGATAGCCGGACTGCTGGTTTTGCTGCTCTCTGCTTTCTCAAGAACCGCTCTGCCGAACATCTTAACTCGCTCTGCGCTTCTGTGGGTCCTCAGCAACTTACCTGCCAGGTGTGAATTCAAACAGATGATACGGTTGTTGAGAAAATCGAAGGACGTACAGACTCGCTCTGACAGACAGTGTTCTTGTTTTTTCCATGTTGGTTTGTTTGCAGCTATACCAGTGAGATGCTAGTTTTGATGAATATATTTTTAGTGGTCATATGAAGTATTTGCAGCTATAGAAAAGCCAAGGTCATTAATCCATCAAATTGTCGACTCGACAAGTCAGTCAAATTGGAACTGACTGTGCCGGAAACCAGTGAATATATGAGTGATTTATTAGCGCGCCGAGAATAATAGGTGTTGAAGCTGCATAGAGATGTCATCTGGCTGCTGATTGGACGAAGCCCAGATTGTGTCCCTCTCCCCTATAATCCAGTCCTGTTCAGCCACCGTGCTCTCCAGGGCCCACCCCCAAATCTGCCCCCCCAGCACTCTGTTCCAGCGCTGAGTCCCTCTTCATAAACAGCACTGCTAAATCAGGGCTTGACAAATTTATCTCACGCACACTCTCTCCAAACACACACACACACACAGGCGCGCGCGCACATACGCACACTCTCATACTCTCTCTCCTTCATCCTTACGTTGGGGTTTGGGGATTATGTTCTAATTATAGTGTCACTATCTTTACTGCTGCTTTGAGGGATTAGTTCCAGTTAGCAGAGAGTGTGAAGTGAATCGAACAGCCGCTGGAGAGGCTGAACAGAGAGAGAGAGAGAGAGAGAGAGAGAGAGAGGGAGACAGAGGGGGAGAGGGAGAGAGACCGTGAGAGAGGAGGATGGAGAGAGGGAGTGAGAGAGACAGACGGAGGGGGAGAAAGGGGGATGGAGGGGAATAGAGAGAGAGGGAGAGGGGAGGAGAAGGGGGAAGTAGAAAGCTAGACAGGGAGATGGAGAGAGCGAGAGAGAGAAGGAATGGTTTTTGGGTGCTTTCTCACAGTAGAGCCAACTAAGTGTGAGAGTAGCAGAAATATCCAGGAACATCTCTTCACTGTCTCAAAAGTTGACTTTGAGGCATTTCTCTGCGCTTTATAGTTTTAAAAAACAATGGGAAAGTTTGAAAGCCCCCAGCTGCTTTAAAAAAGTTTTTGTTTTCTTATTTTTCGCTCCTTCACAGGGTATAAAATATTTTCAGAGAGCTGAGGACTTTTTTTCTGCGAGTTGAAGATTTAAGAGAATAGCTGCTGTTGGATCGGGGATTATGTGCCGTGCTGGAGCGGGCCGTAAACAGAGCACCGCGTTTTTTTAAAACTCGTTTTTTTTTTTTTTTTTTAACGGTGCGTCTTTTTTAAGCCCGCGTTTCCTCCCCCGCTCTGACAGCGCGGCTCGGGCTGATGAAACGCGCTTCGCTCCCCCTGGTTCTGCAGCGGCATACAAAGCAGGACTCGCCGACGATGGGCCCGCAAACTTCTACAAGCGCGCTGTCAGGGCCGGTGCGCGTGTCTGCGCGTTTGTGTGTGTTTCTCTGTTTGTTGTTTGTATTTTTGCGAAGCTGCCCTGCGTCTGGATCGGCGCTTTTGTGAAAAAAGATAAGATTGTATTTATTTTCCCTTCCCTGAGATTTTCGAACGTTATCGCAGCGTTCATCTGCCTTTTTTTATTTGATATGATGAAATAATCCAAATAATCATGGGATCGATTGGTGCCTTTTCCGGGCAGTGTTCCTGTGCTCCCATGGTATTCTGGGATAGTTTTCAGCAAATGCTGTGATCCTGACCTTGGATCAGCAGATTGGATTTTGGTTATATGATCAAGCCCCTAGTCAAATAATGCTTTGGTTATTCCCCACGACATAAGGCTGACACAGAACTGTCATATACTTGACATAAGGCTGACACCAAACTGTTATACACGACATAAGGCTGACAAATATCAGTTGTATACATTCCACAAGGCTAACACAACTCTCATGTTCACGACATTAGTCTGACACAGAACTGTCAAATACACAGCATAAGGCAGCCACAGAACTGTTGTATACATGACATAAGGCTGACATAGAACTGTCATGTGCATGACTTTCCTGCTGTCATGAGATACATAAAGGATGATGTTAAGTTTATGTTAAGTGTCATAAAACCGTGAAACTGTGTAATGGGAATATCTGTACCGAAGGAAGGACGGACCTTTCGTCCAGCTGCACCATTTATTTTTTGAGAATGAGGATGTTAGTGATGCGTCCATTCTGCCAGAACACGTGTGTTTGTAAATTGTGTGGATTTGGCCTGAACTGAACCCACATGTGGAGCAGCGCCGTTTCAGAAAGTTCTGACTCTGTGCCAGTCGACTGAAAGCCCTGTGGGCTCCTCTCAGCAGAATTTTCCAAAAAAAAGCTCTTTTTTTGGGGGGGCTTTGTCAACTCCACTCCGAGTCAATTAAAGGGGTTTCTGACACGCTCATATGCTAACTCCCACCTGAGCTGCGCGCTACCGCCGCGCGATATGAATTTGTGTCAAGCATCCGTGCGACTCCATTTTTCAGGATTTGCTTTCAATAAATCGTTTTCGCAAAATCCCCCAATGAACAGCTGGCATACAGGCTTTCCACAAAAAAAAAGAATGTTTCCAAGAGTAATTTCTTTTTTTTTTTTTGTCATTTAGAAAGACCTACGGGGAAGTCTGTGAGAGCCTGGACTGTAATTCAACACTGTTTTTACTGGGCCTTCACAGTTCTGTCCATCGGTGTGAGTGTGTGATTGAACATGGTGTGCGATCGGTGTGATGGATTGGCAAAGTGCTCAGGGTGTGTTCCCGCATCTCTTCCTTTGCATGCTGGGATAGAATTCAGCACGCACGTCACCCTGATCAAGAACAAATGCGTTCGATAACGGTCGCGTGGTTTTGGGTTTTCACTGGGTGTCGGACTGCAGTGATTCGGAGATCCAGTTTTTGTTCATTCAGAAAGCAGCACCGGTGAAATCATCTCTTGTTTTACTGGGATCAGAGGCAGTCAGAATCCGCAAATCCTGCTCCATTCTCTGATAAATACTTCCTTTCATTCCCTCTCTAAGTCAAGTTACTTTATATCCCAGCATCTTGGCCATTTCTTTTTTCAAAACTAGTTTTTAAAGGAGGTTTTTCCCCTGTTAAATTTTGCTGCTGTTTGCTCCGGTTGCAGTGGTAGCTGTAGGGAGGTTATGAGCGCCTGTATTTGCTCTCTTGTACTTCGCGTTTTATGGTTTTCCTGAAGTCCAGAGTCACGCTTGTTTCAGTACTGAAGTGTGAGTTTGTGTGTGTGTGTGTGTGCGTGTGCGTGCGCGTATGTGTGCTCGCGCGCATTTGTGTGTGTGTCATCACCGCGCTCCTTTGTGTGGTCCAATTTCTCAGTCCTAAAGTAACTTTGACATGTTAACTAAACAAAGAACACAGACGCCATCACTGGACAGAAATGAATGCATGCTTTTTTTTTTTTGCAGAATACATTTGGTGATATCTTTTTGTTTTGAAGGATTTATTACACTATTTGGGAAAATAACCCCGATTTAAAAAGCTGGAATCTGTGAATCTGAGACGAGAGAAGTCGTTCTGAGCTCAGAGTCGGGCAGGTTTGACATCCGTAATAATGAAACTCGATTGAACCGAACGAGTGTCCCGGGAGTGCGGCAGGGACATTCTTTATGTTCTGTCGCGTGTTTAAAATGGGCGAGGACACGCTATTGTTGCATTTTAAAGCCCTGCTGTGTCACAGTCAGAGGTGTTATTGATTAGTCTGTTTTTCTCTGATGTTGGCGGAGCTGCGCCTGTGAGTGCAGCTGAGGTGCGTGGCCTCTCAGTCTGATGTTAGTGGCTGTGGGACACTGCCATTTGTCATCAGCAGTAAACCACCTTATCTCTCTCTCACTCTCTCTCTTTCTCTCCCTCTCTCTCTCTCTCTTTCTGTCAGTCTCTATCTGCTTCCTTCAGGATATATCAGTGCCCTTGTCTCTCTCTTCCTCTCTCCCTCTCTCTGTCAGTGTAGCTCTGCTTCTCCTGGTTTTCATCTCTCTCTCTCAGTGTTGAGTTTTACTCTGATCTCGCTGGTTAGTTCATGACTGCAGTCTTTTGGCCGAGGGGATCAGCTGACTTGTGAAATCAGCTGACTGGGTTCAGTGATGAAATAAACAAGCCCGTTATACTGTCTGACCCCTGTGCTTGAGCGCCCCCTAGTTTCGGGCTGTGTCGGAGGTGGTGGGCTGTTTACAGACCAGCGGAGAGCCTGTGGGGGTTCTCAGCGCATGTGCAGAGATGGGGCTTCTGTGGACTAAGACCTGCTTCTCTCTGAATGTGGGCACTGCTTCAGTTATTATTGTCAAAGATCCAACTCTGCGGGCAGGAAGTGGACTGGCAGTCAGACAGGAAGTGAGGTAGGGAAAGACTATTGTGCCAAGCCAGCCTTTGATTGGAGGAACAGGATATCCTGGGCTGGCACTTTCTTTCTGTAAATAAGGCCCAGTGAGACGCTGGAACTAATGCACTTTAAACACTTAATGCGCTTTGTACGTGAGACTCTGCGATATTATCTTGTGTAAAGACGAGTATCTATCCAAACGTAATACTTTTCTTTTTTTTTCCCCTCAAAGATTTTATTGAAACTTTATGGCACTGACTTTCGAAGTGTAACTGCTGCAGGAAAGATGGCGGTCGAGACTTTAAACAGGAAGTATGGGGTTGACACGCTGCATTGTGGGCAGTTTCCTTGCCCCATAGTGCGTGGTGTTGTAAACTCGCTCCTCCGAGCCAGATGGAAGGTTGCCAGGGTGATACTGCGTTCCTTACTTGCATGTCTAATGGATTAGATCTCCCTCCAAACAGCCTAGGCACAAGCTCTGATCTCTGAAGGGATTTCCCCTGGTGAAAGTGGTGAGGGGGATGTGTTGGGGAATGCGCTGGAGAGCTAGTGGACCACAGTTGAAACGCCTGCAATTGCGGACTAGTGGATTTTTAGTGGATGAGCTCCTGCAAAGTGCATGGTGATTTACCGCTGCCCAATTCTGCAGTAAATCAAGTCTGGGAGGGGGCCCGTGTGGACCGCCCAAGAGACTGTGGAGTCACCCCATATTCATAGCAGTTTGCAAGTGACGATGTAAAATCTGTCCAGAAAGCAATGCTTTTCACCCTGTGACACCCAGCTTGTACCAAACAATACACGGCTGCTCTGCCCCAGTTAAATGTGATCACTCATTTCCAATTCAGAATTGCCCAAAGTATTTTTTATTTTTTTAAATTTTGAATGAACTATCATATTTCATGATATGAAATGGTCAAATTAAGTGTTGCTTGTATATTTCAGAACAAGTTGGATGCATTTATTTACCGCCAAATGTCGCAGATTTTGCCTATTGAGAGCAAATATTCAGAGATACATGATCACGCTGAATCTTTACGGAAGACCTTGATCAGTAGAGTCCGGTGTGTAACCCCATCGCTTCACCCACACCGGCCCTTTGTGGATAAGATGAGGACCCCAGGGCTGTTGGAAAAACACAGAAAAATCTATTTTCAGACAGAGAAGTCAATTAGCATGAAACGGAAATTTCCATTTGCGTGCGTGAAAGGGTTACAGGGAAGACATTTGAAATTTAGTGGGAATCATCCGGAGTCACCCTCTTAAGTTATGCAGGAATCATTTAACCTGAATTTATGCTTGTGTTAAATTAGCGGTGGCATCATGACAGCGAGTGAGGCCTGAATTTTGGTCTCAACTGTATGTTTACGTTCGCAACCCTGATAATGCGAAACACAGCAGTTGACGTCACTGAACGTGACACCGATGTCTTGTGAGGGCTGAGCCTGCTGTTTATTTATGAGAGTGAGCGAGAGCGTGCTGGCCTCTAACAGTCAGGGAAGGGAAGTCTGCTGAAATGTGTTTTAGTGACACTTAAGGCCTGCTATTTCTCAAAAGTGTCTTGCACACAATACACATTCAATTTAAGGTGACATCTCTGCTTAGTCGCTTCGGCTCTTTTGTATTTATACCTGTATATTCCATCCATCCATCCATCCATCCATCCATCCATCCATCCGCCTTTTCCGCAAGCAGCTTAGTCCTACACTGAAGTACGGCTCTTGGGCAGCAGTCAGGCTGGAAGTGAAATGAGTGCTTTTTCATTAGCAGTGAGGCTGTCCCTTCTGACACCGAACTCCCGCTGCTGTGATTAGGTTGCAGCCATGTGAGGTGAGGCTTGAAGGCCTTTGTGTAACGCTGATCTCATGCCATAAACACACTTTCCCCTCTTCACTTTCTCTCCCCGACCCTACAAATGTGTGAGAGCCGAGTGTTACCCGAGTCTCCAGCGCCGAGTGTTACCCGAGTCTCCAGCGCCGAGTGTTACCCGAGTCTCCAGCCTGTGGTGGCGGCTGCCATTTTGGTGGTACAGCACCTGGGGCAGTGACAGTTTGGGCAGTTGGGTGCTCTTAGCAGAGGCATTGTTCAGTCTTGCAGTGCTGGCGGATTTGGTGCCAGAGTACGCTTGGCAGTGTTAGTGTTCGCAGTACAGTACTCTCTGCAGTGATGGTGTTTGTGGTGCGGTGTTCTTGGCAGTGGTAGTGTTTGTGGTGCAGTTCTCACGCCAGTGGTAGTGTTTTTGGTGCAGTGCTCTCGGCAGTGGTAGTGTTTGTGGTGCAGTGCTCTCGGCAGTGGTAGTGTTTGTGGTGCAGTGTTCTCGGCAGTGGTAGTGTTTGTGGTGCAGTTCTCTCAGCAGTGGTAGTGTTTGTGGTGCAGTTCTCACGGCAGTGGTAGTGTTTGTGGTGCAGTGCTCTCGGCAGTGGTAGTGTTTGTGGTGCAGTGCTCTCGGCAGTGGTAGTGTTTGTGGTGCAGTTCTCTCGGCAGTGGTAGTGTTTGTGGTGCAGTTCTCTCGGCAGTGGTAGTGTTTGTGGTGCAGTGCTCTCGGCAGTGGTAGTGTTTGTGGTGCAGTGCTCTCAGCAGTGGTCGTGTTTGTTGTTGAGTACACTTGGCATTGATGGTGTTAATGGTAGAGTACACTTGGCAGGATAAGTGTTTTCAGTTGAGTACTCGCGGCAGTGGCGGATTTGGCAGTGAAGTCCTTGCACTCAGTGATGGGATTAAGATCTAAAACCCCTGTTGAAGAAGCTGCTCTTTGGATCATCAAAATCGATTGGCTGATTGAACAGTGCAGCGGGGAGGCGCTGGCTGTGGGTGGTGGGTGATTGGGGGGGGGGGGGTGTTCTGGAATGGGCCCTGTTAGATGTGGTGGAGGAAGTAATGGTTGCAGCTGCTTTGGTAGATTTATGTATGTGTGTGTATCTCTGTGTATGCACGTGTGTGTGTGCATTTGTGTGTATGTGTATGAATATGTGTTTTTTGCGTGAGTGTATGAGTTTGTGTGTGTGTGTGTGTGTGTGTGTGTGTCCTGATGCGAACTCCAGTACGAATAAGCAGTCTGCTTAATCTTCTTCTGCGTCTGTGGTGACTTGTTTGTGTCGCAGACTTCATAAAAGGTAAAAAAAGGTAAAGAAATATAAAATGATGAATTTCTGCCCCGTGCCGTGAGCTGCATGGAGGCCCACTGGAGATGTGTGTTATGATCAAACGCAAAAGCCTGACCTTTACCGAGGACGGTCACAAGTGCAAAAAAACTCCACCTGATTCTCCGATAAGAGCATCCCTGTGGCCGAGCGGAAATTTCCGGAGAAGTTATGCGCTCTTGTGTGGCCGTAACGGATCTAGTCTCCTGTTTTTTTTTTTTTAAATCCCCCCCCCCCCAAAGCTGTAGGAATGTGAAGTGTGAAGCGGCACTCCTTGTTAGTGCACTTTCAGGAGAATATTAAGTTCTTTTCTTTTCCTGGCCACAAGGGAGAGAATAATTTGGGCTGTTAACCACGTCCAGGAAGAGACGGGGGCCGTCAATGTCGCTCCAAACACCCGGCCGCACCATCACAGGAAAGCTAACGCAGTGTGTATGTGCCGCGATTGGAGATCACTGCTCCCAAGCTTTGCGGCGGAGAGAGGATGTCCGTGTGTCTAAGGGGTGGCTGGCGTACACTTTCGGAAAAATTCACTGAGCGGGATGTTGCCGGGAATTACGCCGAGCCCACCTCGCCCCCCCCCCCTCTCTCTAACACGATAAAACGGCATACAGTGCATTCCACTTGGCTACTATAAATAATAATATGCAAAATGTGTTTGTGTTATTGTGTTTTATTACCCACATCTTGTTTTATTGTGTTTTATGTTGTGTTATATTGTAGCATGTTATGTTGTGCCATTTTATGCTATGCCCTGTTATGCTATTTTATGCTAAGTCATGCTATGTTATGTCACGTTATGCTATTTTATGTTATGTTATGTTAGGTTACGCTGTGCTATGCTAGGCTATTATTGTTATTATCATTACATATTACATATTATTATATTATTATTATTATTGTTTTATTGTTATTATTGTTATTGTTTACTACTGTAATGTGGCACATAAAGCAAATGGTTCAATTCCAGCCAACTGTGACATGGGATATTAGCAGTTGCTGAAGCTGTGTGGAGTTGAATAACATGTTCATTCGTTCAAATAAAACACGACCCCCCAGGATTTTTCACTTGGACACAGACAGAGCACACAGTCTGAAAATGACCCTCATACATATGGATTTGTAAGTGTTCAGTCCAGTCTGGAGCAGCATTTAGGGTGCTTTCTCTCTGAGTGCTCCAGTTAGACATGTGTAGATGAGCAGGCATTAGACCTGCGGTAAAAGGCTTCCTGTAGAGTGGCACCTGCTGGTGTCCGACCTGTAGCTCTGCAGCAGAGCTCACTCAGTCTGTGTGCAGGTCAGTGCCAACTCTGCACTCCTCTACAGCAGAGCTCACTCAGTCTGTGTGCAGGTCAGTGCCAACTCTGCACTCCTCTACAGCAGAGCTCACTCAGTCTGTGTGCGGATCAGTGCTAACTCTACACTCCTCTACAGCAGAGCTCACTTAGTCTGTGTGCTGGTCAGTGCTAACTCTACACTCCTCTACAGCAGAGCTCACTCAGTCTGTGTGCAGGTCAGTGCCAACTCTACACTCCTCTACAGCAGAGCTCACTCAGTCTGTGTGCGGGTCAGTGCTAACTCTGCACTCCTCTACAGCAGAGCTCACTCAGTCTGTGTGCAGGTCAGTGCCAACTCTGCACTCCTCTACAGCAGAGCTCACTCAGTCTGTGTGCGGATCAGTGCTAACTCTACACTCCTCTACAGCAGAGCTCACTTAGTCTGTGTGCTGGTCAGTGCTAACTCTACACTCCTCTACAGCAGAGCTCACTCAGTCTGTGTGCAGGTCAGTGCCAACTCTGCACTCCTCTACAGCAGAGCTCACTCAGTCTGTGTGCGGGTCAGTGCTAACTCTGCACTCCTCTACAGCAGAGCTCACTCAGTCTGTGTGCAGGTCAGTGCTAACTCTGCACTCCTCTACAGCAGAGCTCACTCAGTCTGTGTGCAGGTCAGTGCTAACTCTGCACTCCTCTACAGCAGAGCTCACTCAGTCTGTGTGCAGGTCAGTGCTAACTCTGCACTCCTCTACAGCAGAGCTCACTCAGTCTGTGTGCAGGTCAGTGCCAACTCTGCACTCCTCTACAGCAGAGCTCACTCAGTCTGTGTGCAGGTCAGTGCCAACTCTACACTCCTCTACAGCAGAGCTCACTCAGTCTGTGTGCAGGTCAGTGCCAACTCTGCACTCCTCTACAGCAGAGCTCACTCAGTCTGTGTGCGGGTCAGTGCTAACTCTGCACTCCTCCACAGCAGAGCTCACTCAGTCTGTGTGCAGGTCAGTGCTAACTCTGCACTCCTCTACAGCAGAGCTCACTCAGTCTGTGTGCAGGTCAGTGCTAACTCTGCACTCCTCTACAGCAGAGCTCACTCAGTCTGTGTGCAGGTCAGTGCTAACTCTGCACTCCTCTACAGCAGAGCTCACTCAGTCTGTGTGCAGGTCAGTGCCAACTCTGCACTCCTCTACAGCAGAGCTCACTCAGTCTGTGTGCAGGTCAGTGCCAACTCTGCACTCCTCTACAGCAGAGCTCACTCAGTCTGTGTGCAGGTCAGTGCTAACTCTGCACTCCTCTACAGCAGAGCTCACTCAGTCTGTGTGCAGGTCAGTGCTAACTGCACTCCTCTACAGCAGAGCTCACTCAGTCTGTGTGCAGGTCAGTGCTAACTGCACTCCTCTACAGCAGAGCTCACTCAGTCTGTGTGCAGGTCAGTGCTAACTCTGCACTCCTCTACAGCAGAGCTCACTCAGTCTGTGTGGAGGTCCGTGCCAACTCTGCACTCCTCTACAGCAGAGCTCACTTAGTCTGTGTGCAGGTCAGTGCCAACTCTGCACTCCTCTACAGCAGAGCTCACTCAGTCTGTGTACAGGTCAGTGCTAACTCTGCCCTCCTCTACAGCAGAGCTCACTCAGTCTGTGTGCAGGTCAGTGCCAACTCTGCCCTCCTCTACAGCAGAGCTCACTCAGTCTGTGTGCAGGTCAGTGCCAACTCTGCACTCCTCTACAGCAGAGCTCACTCAGTCTGTGTGCAGGTCAGTGCTAACTCTGCACTCCTCTACAGCAGAGCTCACTCAGTCTGTGTGCAGGTCAGTGCTAACTCTGCACTCCTCTACAGCAGAGCTCACTCAGTCTGTGTGCAGGTCAGTGCTAACTCTGCACTCCTCTACAGCAGAGCTCACTCAGTCTGTGTGCAGGTCAGTGCTAACTCTGCACTCCTCTACAGCAGAGCTCACTCAGTCTGTGTGCAGGTCAGTGCCAACTCTGCACTCCTCTACAGCAGAGCTCACTCAGTCTGTGTGCAGGTCAGTGCTAACTCTGCACTCCTCCTCTGCCATGTTTATAAGCTGCCTCCTGCAGGAAAGGCTTTGTTTACAGTGCAGGCACACACACGCTCGCACAGATAAACACGCACACTCTCACACACTCTCTCTCTCTCCCAGTTACACACATAAGCACACACACTCTTTGATCTTTCACAGAGGCAAGCACACATGTTTCCATGCATTTCAATACACTTTCTCTCCCTGTGTCTCTCTTACACCCACACACACTCTCTCTGACATGCTAAGACACACACAGACACTCTCTCTTTCTCTCAGAGACAAGCGCAGATACATACTCACACATACACACACAAAAACACACTCACATGAGCACACACTTTGTCAGACACACACACACACACACACACACACACACACACACACACACACGCACACACAGGCAGTCCCCGCTGACTGTCTCCTCATGAGTGCATTAGCTGTCAGGGTTGCCATAGTGAGCGCAGTCCTAACTGTACGTCCTCATTTTCTACACTGGGATTATACTCTTATCCGGGCTGAGGAGTCTGTCAGAGGCACTGTCAGCAGCTCAGGCCGGTTCTGCTGATTTCATTAAGCTCCCCTTCCAATTCGGCCTCCTGACATCTTCAGCTAAAGAGCCGAGCTGCTCTCGGTTAATTTGCCCGGGTTGGCAGTTGCAGGGCTCCAGCCGGCCTGCGTAATTAATGAGAGTGGAGGTGCTCTGGGCTCAGGTGAGGCGTTATCCAGGGGAGAGCTCTGTCCTGTCCGTGCTTGACACCTGAACATGAGGGAGCCGTGGAGGAGACGTTCGGAAGATTCGCTGCGGAGGTCGTGCTGCTTTGCGGTTTGACTGCATCAGTTGTGAGGAATCGTGCTCATGTAGGACAGCTAAAGCTCTGTGTGTGGAGCTTCTACATACGCTTTTCCTGCTAGGATACAGCGACCAGAAGTAGAGTGCCCTGTTCGCATCCAGGCGCTGAGGACGCACCGGGCCTGGCTGCGATGCTACGACAAAACCCAGCGACCAGACGTGAGTGGAGTTTTCTGGGCCTTTTTTCTGTTCTTGTTGAGATACTTTGCTCCCTCCGGCCACTGTGGTCAGCTCCAGTAGTTTTCATAGTTTTCCATCCACAATATGTCACTCATAAACATGTCAATCGTTTTGTCTGCCCAAAAATGCCTCATCCCGATGTCTTCCCATTCACCAATTTGTTGAGTCATGATTGAAGGCTGTTGTGAACATACTCAGGCTCCAAAATGGTGGTGTCCACAAACTGTGTTCCATGTGTTGACATTCTCCTCTAAAATCCTCAGTTAACTGGATGGGGGATGATGTATGGCTGAGATCTCCTAATCTTACTTTAGGGAGGATGTATGCTTGGGGCACAAAGGCACCCTTTCCCCTTCTCTCCTTCCACTACACTACCACACCCCCCCCCCCCCCCAAACCCCACTGATAAATACCCCTCCCAGGTCACACCCCAAGAGACAGGGTGGATTTGGGCTGGGGATTTTCAGGATGCAGGGGTAAGTCTGATAAACTGCCTCACGGGGTTCATTGGAGTATGAAGTATATTTGAAGTCGTGTCTGTGCTGTAGTGCTCTAAAATCTCTCCCCTGCTGTGTTTGATGTGAATAAGGAGGGCGTGTGTGGGGGGTGGCTCCGCGGGAACCAGCGGTCTGCACTTCCTGTGGGGGGGGCGGTGGTTCCTGTTGGACAGGATCTTGGCAGCGGGAAACCTAAACAAGCTCCGTGTGTCACCGTGTGCATGGAGACCGGTGGTCTTAAAGGGCCGGTGTCCCCCGCATATGCTTCCTGCTGCCCCGCCCCCTGCAGGGCACCTCAACCCCGCCTCACTCCCTCACTCTGGGGAGGCGGGATTAGATGAATCCACTGTAAATCTCATTGGTCTACGATGTCTGCTGAATAACTGTCATGTAGCAGTTTGCTGACATAACTGGCCAAAGGTGACTGAGCACTACACAGGTTTACCGTCTAACTGCTCTCTCCCCTGAGCCAATCAGGACGTATCGAAGTCAGGTGCTTTGGAGGTGAGGGGCCTCTTCTGATTGGCTGGAGAGGTTTTGACTGGCAGCGAAGGAGGGCCTGTCTCTTAGCGACTGGTTAACACGTTTAGCTCTCTCTAAGCGGGATGCTGATTTCTGCTCCGCGGCCTGGGAGTCAGGAGGTGTTGGCAGTGAAGAAGAGGCGAAACGCTGAAACCTCTTGTTTTGTGTGACCATGGTGTGTTGGGGTCATTTCAGGTCCTGCTAAAAACCCGCCATGATGCTTGTGGCGATTGCTATGTGAGCTAATGCTAGTCTGTTTTTAGCTCACCTGGTCCGAAGGGACAAGTGAGCTACTGCCATGGTGCAATGTCTGTCATCCGTCCGTCCGTCAACTATTTTCTTTAAACGACTTCCTCTCAAGCTGTGCTGGGCAGATTTGGATCGGTCTGAAGTTTGGTCCAAATGAAGTTGAAATGCTGATATTTTAAAATTTGGTCTTGAACTCTCAAGACCGGCTTGTTAAGTTAACCAACAATTTCTTAAATCACTGCTACTTCACTCAGAGTTAATGGTGCATTTACTGCTACAACCGATTTGTTTACAGATTAACATCACATCAGTACTCGCTATAGACGATAACATGACTATGTCGGCATGTCGCACAGTTTACTGATGTTTGCTTTATGGTGCTACATAACGGAAAAGAATTGCCATGATGTCAAACCAGGTGAGGGACACAGGCCCCGTGGGTCTCTTGTTTTTATCTCTCTCTGGAACATTTCTTATGCAAATCTCACCTCCAAGGTCAGCTTTGCGCACTGACTGATGGGCAGTGACCATGATGCTCTGCTAATTTTGTAGACGTGTGTGTTCTCTCCTTGCATTTCTACTCTGAGCTTCTTGAACTGGTGTTCTTTGATTTAGCTCGCAATTACAACACTGATTCTTATTCATGCATAATGACCTCTGCAATATATCTGTTCTTTTGTAAAGATGAGTGTGGCAGTCGTGGTGAGGAAAGTGTTGTGTGAATGTTTGCACGCCTCTGGAGTGATTCAGGCGCTGTATAAAAGCAGATGTTAGTGTAAGAGCGATTCACCTGTCGATTGCGAAAGCGGTATGTATATCAGCGCTCGTAGGGCTGTTGCCTGACTGCGTTTCCGTAGCGATGGAGCAGGGCAGCAGAGGTGGAGTCATCGCGGTTGTTTGTGTTTGAGATTCGCGGCTCGGATTTGAATTCCGCCGAGAGGCCTTTGTCAGGATTGCATCAGCTGGAAAGCTTGCTCTTCCTTTCTTGTTCATCGAGTCAAATCCTCCCGTTTACCCCGAGCCTACGCCGCGAATCCTGATTTGACTGGATGTTTTCAAAGGGGAGAAACATTCTTCCTGAATTCACAGACTAATATTATCACAAGTATTTCTCCTCCGCGAGGCAATTTCTGGTTGTTGTGGCTGCCGGACGAACAGCAGAGTGGAATGGTGAAGCTCTCCTTGTGTCCTCATATTAAAGATTGAGAAAACTATGCTGAACTCGCATTGTCAAATAAAGTGTCTGCTGTCCAAACTGTGACCTTTTTTTTTTTTTTTTTTTACGCTGTGTTAACCAGGTTCAAACATTGCATAATCCTACCAACTTCAGAATCTACCATCGCCGCCACAAGAAAAAAAGTCTTGTTTTGAGGTAATTTTAACTAGCTTGCCAATGGGGTGAGTAAATTTCACTTGTCAAGTCAAATATTAACTTGTTCCAAGTTATGTTTCTTAAAACAAGTTACTCTTTGACTTGACAAGTGAAATTTCCTCACCCCATTGGCAAGCTAGTAAATATTACCTCAAAACAAGACATTTTTTTTGTCTTACTAAGAAAAATGGTGATAGAAATAAGTGTTTTAAGTCTTAAAATAAGTAAACTCATCTTGCCTAGTATTTTTATCGTATCATTTTTTTGCAGTGAGGGTGAATTTCCTGAACCACAAACAAGGTTGATGACCTCAAGCTCCGAACATTAACCCATGCTACGATTATAACATTAAATTTACACCATACACCATAGTGACATGTGCCGAACGTTACTGTAACCCTAATTAAAGCAGACATTTGACTTTTTGTTGTTACTTACCTGTCCAGTAGGAGAAGAGCTAACGTTAGCTCCGAGTCAAACTGTAGCCCCTTTAGCTCTCGCAATCTTCTCCACCATGGAAATACAAGGCCAACATTAATCCGGGTTCTGTCTCTTTCTTTATCCGACAACTTCTTCGCCAACGACCGTTGCTTCTTGAGAAGTAATTTAGGATCCTGCTTGTCTTCAGGTGATCGTCTGGTTCCACTCTCCGCCATTTAGCTTTTTAAAAATACGCGCTGCCACTGCTCACTGGCTGTATGAATGCATTCTCAGGAAGGAGGAGGCAGTGATTCACATGAACGTACATGAACGCGCAGCCGCACCGCGCTTGTCAACACGGGGCTAGAGATCAACACAGAGAGCAGGTGTGTGACATCCTGCTCTACTCCACATGAAATTACACCTCTCGTTCTTTACATTGAGATTTTTCCTTCAGTCTAGAAATGATGCATTTTGGCTTATTGGCCCTTTAAAGTATTAACTTTTGTGTGTATTACATATTCAGTGCAATTTATTTGGACGACCTTTCTCATTGGACAAGTGTCACAGGAACTCTATCGAGTAACAATGGGCTCCAACCCCAAAATAGCAGATGAGGTTAAGAAATCTCCCATTAGTGTAAAAACGCCTCCGGGAAAAAATCTTGTGCTGAACTGGGGGTTCGTCCTGCTGATGAACGCTGTCATGGTTCTTGTGAGGAAAAGCTGCTTCAAGTCACCTCTTTTCCAGTTCTGGAGGAAGGGAACCATAAAAGAGCCAAAATGGCGGCCCATGACAGTTTCCGCACTCCCTCCCTTTGGCTCTTAATGCAGCGTGAATCAGGCCACGGTCGATGCGCTGTGCTGGCTTCTCACATCCGAGGCCAGCTTTAAGCCGCATTGCCTGTTTTCATTCGATCTCTGAGTGCTTCTCGAAGCGAGCGGCAGGGTCTGGCGCTGGTTAAATCCATGAAAGGGTGATTGTTACAACCGTTGGTTGACTTCCTCCTCGTCTTTTTGTTGACAGTTTGCCTTGGACCTTTTGAGCACTTTGCTGATTTATTTGAGATGTGCCTGAGGTATTGAATTTGAGGTCCTTGAAGCTGTGTCCATAGTGATAGGGAACTATGCGTGATGCACTGGCTAGCCAGTCCTTTCATCATCTTACGTGCTTATTAGTGCTAAGGACGGGGGGGGGTTAGTCTGTCCCAGCATGCTTTGGGTGAGACAGTGTAGAGCTGTAAAGTGGGCTAACCAGTAGGAGGAAACTGGTAAGCACTACTGCCTCACAGCAAGGAGGTTGTGGGTGTGAATCCGGCCTGGGGCCTCTCTGTGTGGAGCTTGCGTGTTCTTGCCGTGTTCGCGTGGGTTTCCTTCGAGTTCAGTTTCCCCCACCCACAAAAACATGCATCATAGGAACACTCCTACCAGTGTCTCTGACCCAGGAACTGGCTTTAGAACTAGAGTTGGTCCCCGGGTGCTGCTCTGGGCTGCCCACTGCTCTGAACTATAGGATGGGTCAAACGCAGAGGACAAATTACCCCAGGGAGTTCAATATAGCATATCTCTATCCCTGAACCCACATTGTCGCTGGGATAATCTGTGCAGCTTTCTGTCTGTCTAGAGCGATGATGGTGCAGTTGGGTGCACTTCAAGGTAAAATTGCTGAGTAGAAGCGTTACAGTCATTGAGTTGTTGCTGTTCATAGTGCTAGGGCTGGTGCGGTTTCCTTAGTGAGGTGGATTTCTGGACCCTGCTCTGGTCCTGGGGGGGTGGACTTGATTTGTACTCCCTGTCCCAGTCAGGGTCCTCTGCCGCTGGGCTATAGATGCTAATCTCACACAATATGCACCAGTTCAGAAACTCCAGGATTGCCAGTGGATGTTATGGAGAATGTGTGGCCCCAGGGCGATCTATCAGAGCCCTATCTCAGCTGGTTTAACCAGAGTAGGCCCTTATTGGCTGAGTTTGCCTTCCTCTGTCTGCAGGGCCCTGATTGGCTGAGATCACACTCCTCTTGCTGCAGGGCTCCTTGTGTTTTTCCAGAGCAGAGTAAAGATAAACAGCTGGAGGCCGAGAGCTGAAGGAGTGTTGTGTTTGCATTGCGCGGATTTTGGCTGTGTCTGTTTATCTGTTTGTTTGTTTTGTGATTTGGGCGGGGGGCGAACGGGTAGAAATAAAGATTTATTGGACGCCGGGCAGATCGTGGATCTTGTGAAAGCGTCCTTAGTCAAACAAATCGGGCAGCTTAGACCTTTTCAGGAACGGTGTTGTGAATCAGCAGCGTGAGTAATGATGATATTTATTTACTGGCTGCAGCTCTGCCAGGATACAGGCGAAGAGACGCGTCACTCAAATACGACCGCATTTCATTTTATTCAAACCCTATTTCTGCGAAATTTTCTCCCCTGAGGTAACTTGAAATGAAAATGAAAGAGCGTCAACGCCAGGCTTTATAGCAGTCTGTTGAAGTTGGGAAAATGGCGCCACTTTTGGCAAAATTTTGACTGACCCATAAAAATGCAAGGAATTGCCTCACCCATCTTAGCAAACTCAGACCAATTAAAACTGTGAAAATACACTCAAAAAAATGAAATGTTAAATTTACTTAATAATGATATGTCAACTTGTTCCCCAAAATTGCTTTGCATAACCTTTATTTGACCTCTAACATTTGTGGCCTGTTTAATTAATTGCATTGAGTGGAATGTACTTTTCTCAATTTCGTGGAACCAGTTGACAAAACATTATTAGGTAAATCTAACATTTCATTTCTTTTAGTGTACATCAAGTTCTATTGTAGCAACAATTTAAACTTATTAAAGGTGATTGGCTATTAACATTTAAAGAGACACGACACTCCAACCTTATCTGGTCCATTTTAGCTGATGGCCCAGTTTACCTGACTGCACCGGATCTTTCTCCTCGAATACGCGACTTCAAAACGATTGACCTGTGGAGGTGACTCGGCCCATATACCCTGTCTGTCAGTGTCTGTGGTGTCTGTGTGGTCTGTAAATGGAATGTCCTGGTACTTCTCGCGTCATTCTGAAACTGTGATGGTTGCGGACAGTTACGGGCGAAGCAGATGGAGGTAAATTCTCTGGTCAAATTTGCGTTTTGTGTTGCAAAAAAACGTAATTCCCAAAGGGGCGGTCTCGACACTGCGTTATCCTCAGGGGAAGCTACTCATTATCTTTTGTCCTTAACGGCTTGGAATCTCGCTAATGCTGGCAGGCCTCGATCGATTTTAGGGTCTGTCATTAGGGAGGGGAGACAGGAGTGAAAAATGTTGTTTTTCGGGAATGAGGCCCACGTGGCTCTTCGATAGTCTTCTCCAACTTCAGCGGGAAGGGAAATAGGGTTTGGAGACTTTGTTGCTTTTTTTGTAGCTGTTGTCTGTTTGGTCCTCGTGTCTTGGAAGAGACCAAAATATGCCCTGCCACACCCTCCTAAAGCACCGCCCTCTCCCAGTCCCACCCTCTCCTGGCCCCACCCTCTTTCTGACTCCGCCCTCTCTCTAGGCCTGCCCTCTCATTGTTCTGGACTCAGATCTGACTCTCTCAGATGGTTTATATTTGCAGCTGCACAGTGTTCAGATTTCACCAGGGGTATTTCAGGTTTTGTTTTTCATTTGGTGAATAATCATCCTCCACTGCTCACGTAGCCCTTCAAACCATCCTGTAAACATGAGCCGATCTTCTGCTCCCCTCAGTACAGACCGGTGGCCGTGTTCTCCTGTACAGCCCGGCCTGTGGAATATGCTGGGCATTTATACCTCCATAAGCATCAGGACACTGGAGTCTGAAGACACAGCCCTTCCCCCTCGGTGAACAGATATGGCCAGAACCTTCCAGAACCCCCATCTGTCCATTGGGGGTCACCCTCTGCCACCTGGGGGGGGCTGGGGCTGTTTGGATTGGCTCATGTTTGGAAGTGTGTGTGGGGCGGTGTGGTCCGAGCTGACATCTCTGGTCAGCTCTCATTACCGACTTGAAACGGTAATGCGGTCGACCTGAACGCCCCTCTGCTAAAGCCATCGGCCCCCCCACTACCCCACCCCTCTCCGCAGAGCTGCCCCTCGTCTCGCTGTAAACGACTTCAAACGCCCCCGCTGCAGGAGGGCCTGTCTGCCTCCGCAGCAGAAAGAGAATATCGTATCGCCCCGCCGCGAGCGTCCTGTTCACCCGCTGTAACATCGTTTTCTTTCTCATGTCGACGCGCTGTGCTGAATCCCAAACGCCAGCTGCCGCAGCATTGAAAGGACCAGGCCCTGCGTCCTGGAATGTCACCGGCAGTCTGTCCCCCCCCCCAGCTTTCGTCAGTCGAGTCATTTTCCCAATTCCTGCAAGTCGCACCCATTAACCCTGCGCGCTACTCAGAATCGTTGAGAAGATTTTTGTTCTGTTTATTTGCAGTAGCTCGCAGGCTGTAGTGTTCGCTGTCTGTGTTTGGATTGTATAAGCAGGTAGGTCATGGTGGGACTCTGTTCTGGGCTGGCGGAGGGGGTCGGGGGCGAATTGAGGCTCGCGGGGCGCGTTTGGGTAAGCGCTGCATGTCCTCGGAACTAAGGGCGCGGTTTTCTGCTCCCGCTGCGATTCGCGACGCTCCGATCGCCGCGGCAGGTCTGCACAAACAAACACACTGTCGCAAACCCACAGACGGTCGGCAGCTGTGTGCGTATCGCCCGATCGATCTGACTCGCGCTCCGGGGGGCGAATCGCGGACAGGCCGCGGATAAAAGGCTTTGCCCCTCCCAAAGTTTATTTTTCCTGTCCAGCGCGATCATGCCGAGAGACAAATGAGCCTATTAATCACCGTCAGGCCCCGCAGAAACGCCCTTCGCTGATAATCGGGATTAAAATAATAATCTCTGGTTACCAGGGGAGTGTGGGCGGACTCCGGAGAAGATTCCAGATTTAAAAGGCTTTTTGATCTTGCGCAGAAGGCCTGTCCACTGACGACCCAGTACCCAGCTGAGCCAAACTCTGATTAGCTGTCGATAAGCTGCAGAAGACGCTGAACAGGTTTTTTGCAGTTTAGGTGTGGAAGTGACGAGTTCCAGACTCTGGCTGTAGGTCCAGGTTGCGGAGAAGCCTTTTGAGAGGGCGTGATGTGGCTCAGGCGCTAATGGGGCAGTGTGTGTGTGCGATTTGAGCTCAGGTTTTTGAACGCGAGCGCCTGAGCTTTTGTGTTCGCATCACAATGCTTTCGTATTATATTATGTTGATGTATGTTCCCTGCTTCAGATCATTAATTTCTCAGCAGTGAAAAGCCATTCATGCCGCCGACTGCCTCTCCATTCTTTCATTGGTTAATGCGTAACCCGCCATGCAGCTGACTGCCTTTATCTTCTCTGTCCTCCTTCACTGCTGCATTGTGGGTAATTTTCTGCTGGGCCATGATTTCAGGTCTTATCTGCTGCAATTCGGTACGTGTCAGCACGTGCTCTGATTGGTGGCCTATATGGAAGTTATCTTTGGCGATTCTATAATGGTGTAAGCAGGACAGAGCGTTTTTTTTTCACCTCTCAGTCATTAGGGATCATTTAAAATGAAGAATCCTGCTCATCTGTGGCCTAAATAATAATGATTCTCTTTTTTCTCTGGGGTCTGTGGCGTTCGCCTGTGGAATGAGTTTCTTCTTTAGTTTCTGCTCAAGCGCTGAATCTGCGCTTTATGCCGGCAGAAAACAGCACTACAGTCTCTTCATGAGGCTTAAAATTCCACCTTATTTCAAGTTTAATCTTTGTGCTTTAGCAGAATCTGCTCTCCCCACTGGCAAGTCTCACCGAGTGAAATTATCTTGCAGGTTTTTTTCCGTCTCGTTGAACAAAAACAAAGCAGAGGTAATATTTTAGATTTAAGTGTAAGACTAGCTGGGTGCTTGATGAGATGGGCATATTTTAAGCATCTTTTTTGACTCATTTGAACTCATTTTTCATGTTGACTGTGGGCCGTGGCGCGATGTCCCGGTTTAGGGGTCAGAGGTCGTGGAGGTGGGGCTCCCCCCCAGGCCCGGGGCTGTGCGGCGGAGCATCCTGTGAAGACGGCACAGAGAAACGGCATTGTTCCCGCCCCTTCTGATAAATGATATGTCGGGACGCTGATATTTTTTTAGGGGGGGGTTGTCAGTAATGCGGATCTTTAGCTGGGGCTAATGCGCCGGTCCGGGGGGGTGGGGTGTGCTGCTCTGACCTCCGCATCATTTGTTTACACCGAGGCCGTCAGCGCCTGTCGCCGCCGCATGATTAAGTGCTGCTGGGTAATTGCCCCGCAAAGCAGGGGGCTGTGGGGGGAGTTTTGTGGTTTTGGAGGGTGTGTGTGTGTGTGTGTGTTTGTGTTTGTACGTGTGTGTATATTGTGTGTGTGTGTGTGTGTGTGCACACGTGCGCATGTGTTGTGTGAGTGTGTGTGTGTGTGTATGTGTGTGTGTGTCTGTGTGTGTCTGTGCGTGTATGATTGTGTCTCGGGTGATGTGTGTGCCTTGCGTTGTGTGTATGTTGTGTAGTGTGTGTTTCTGTCGTGTGTACGATTTGTGGTTTGGTTCGTGGATTATGTGTGATGTGTGTCTTGTTTATGGCGTGTGTGTGTGGATGTGAGATGTGTGTCCTGTGTGATCGGGGCATCTTGTGTTGTGTGTGTGGTGTGTGGTGTCAAGTATGAGGTGTACGTGTGATGTATGTTGTGTGTGTGGTGTATGTGTGATGCGTGTCATGTTTATGGTGTGTGTGTATGTGTGGTGTGTGTCTTCTGTAATGTGTACCTCGTGTTGTGTATATGGTGTGTATCATGCATGTAATGTGTGTGTGTGTGTGTGTGTGTGTGTGTGCTGGACAGAGAGACAGATATATCTTCATATTTATCCAGTATTAATTCCCAGTGAGTGCTCCTGTGCATCAGTAGGTAGTAGGAGTTGTCTGGCTGGCAGGGTAGCAGTGCTGTACCGGTCTAGCCGGGCAGAATCCCGCTGCTAACCTTGTTATTATTCGCATCAATCACAGCCAACACACACATCCATCCCTGCTGTTTCCTATCCATCTTATCCATCCTGCACTGTTTACTCGGAGAAAGATAATATTTGGGTGGAGTGTTTTGCTGAAGGCCGATATGGCAGCTCCTCGATCAGGAGGACAGAACATGCTAACGTGGATTTTATGTGCAGTCACAGCTCCATAAGGCTGTATTATTGTCTGGATACTTGTGGACCTGAGTGCGCGCTCCTTACTGCCCTGGTTACCGAGACTCTAGTCTCCACACTGCCCCCTAGGGGCCCGGGGCCCTGTGGGAGTCTGGCATGTTCGCGGTCGTGCGGTTTGTAATGAGATTTAGCAAATATTGATTGGGAAATGCCTCAGTAATGAAAAGGGCTTGTGGGAGGGCGTGTGGTTTATGGAGCTGTGACGCTAATGCTGGCGTTAGTGGTGGGGCACGCCCCGACTCTGGGGCTCTGGTGGCGTTAGAGGCGGAAGACGGGGCGGGATGAGTAAGCTGGGGTGTGGAGTAATGCACAGGATCCGGATCCGTTTCCTGGACTTATTTACTGGTCTTATTGGAGCCGCGGCTAGAGGGTGGTTTTAATCCGACCCGACTCTGCGATGCAATAATTAGCAAACTTGTGTGGACATGGGCTAATACACGCCGACGTATGTCAACAGTTTACATATGCTGACGTTAATTAGCTAACGTGCTAATATATTCCAGCAATGCACAAATATACGCTAACATGTCCTAATGCATAGCTACATGTGCTAACAAGTGTCAACATGTGCTAATGACAGGAGGAGCGGCAGAAAGAGCCGGGGCTTTTTGCACAGATCAGTTATTCACAGTGTCTTCTCAGAAACAGGAATGGACCTCAGCAGACAGGTAGCATTGAATTTGTGCTCAGCGAACATGCCCAAAACAGATTCTTTATCCTGATGTGAAAACGAGGATTTTCACTCGCTCTGCTTAAACCAAAACATGGTTTTAAACATTGTCAGATCTTGGTTTTGCTGTGAAATTTGACATCAGTAGTTTGTCAGGGCACTCTTCAATAGGCCTCGCTTTTTTCTCTGGTCAGCAGTAAATAAGATTGATGTATTCTGCTGAGTCAGAAATGACTTCATGCACATTAACCCTTCCTTTACCAGTTGCCATGGTAGCCAACAACAGTTTGTCAGCCTTGGTCATGTGTGAGTAAATCATTTGCTGACTAGGACAAGATCTGTTTGTGGATTTTCTGATTTCCCGTTACACAGGAAGTTTGGCGTTTTGAGTGTTGAGGGAAGTATTGCGGTAGAATCTTTTCGAATTCTGAATTCCCCAGGCTGGAACAAAATATGGACATTTTCTTCGTTTTAAATGTTTCCATTATCTCGCCGGATGTTTTATTTCGCTGCCGAGGCTTTAATTGAAACGGAGAGCAGTGTGGCGGAGGAGGCGTGAAGATGGGTCAGATTCGGGCCTTATGAATCCATCTTAATCTGAGTGCATTTTCTGCAAAAAGCCAGAGTATTGATCCCTCGCGAGACCGAGCAGCGCAGATCAATGAGACACTGCCGCAGGGAGTCCTCGGTCCGCCCGGCTCCTCTGTACTTGAATGGTTCATCCCATCTGCAGTGCATTAATTGAGGGAAAGGGTGCTGGACTGTACCATTTCCAGTGTTGGATGGGGGGGGGTCTGTGATTGTCATAACCCAGTATGGAATGAAATCGCAACAGTTGACGTACTGTGTGTGTGTGTATGTGTGTGTATGTGTTTGGGGGGTAGGGCATTTTGGCATTTTCCTGCTTGCACTGAAAATTGGGTTGGAATAACCATTACTGCACCAGCCATAGTGGTGACAAGACCAAGATGTTGAGCTGAGCAGTTTATTCATGATGTTTTTTCATTAATTCTATCACTGAATGTTATGTCAAGTAATGTCACTGAATATGAATTTTTGAATGAGTCCAGTGGGGACAGTTGAGACCTGCATGTTTGCATCTGGGCAAGTTTTGCAGTTCACTCTTCCTGTTTAGTAAACTGACATAACAAATAGTCACAAAACTGAAATTGTCACTGTCCAAATACTTGTGTGATTGGTGGTTAGACAAGATAAAGCCCCCCCCGCCCCCCCAGGCGGCTCCTGAGGGAGCCTAATCTCTCCTCTCCCCTCCCCTGGGCTACACACTGATTCTATTAAACAAATGCTTTGGGAGTTGGGACAGGCCTGGGCTGTGTGGGTGTGAGTGATGCTGAGGGGTGTCTGACCCTCTCCAATCTCGTTAACAGTGCAATTACCGAGGGAAACCAGCTGTCATCGCGGCAAACTGCGCTAATAGACCCACAGAAACCCTGACAAGCGCAGAGGTACAGGCAGAAGCAGCGCAGTACAGACGTAGTACAGAAATACAGAGAGAATCACTGCAGTACAGACATAGTACAGAAATACAACGAGAATCACTGGAACACAGACATAGTACAGAAATACAAAGAGAATCAGTAAAGTACAGACATGGTACAGAAATACAGGCAGGATCACTGCAGTACAGACATAGTACAGAAATACAAAGAGAATCAGTACAGTACAGACATGGTACAGAAATACAGGCAGGATCACTGCAGTACAGACATAGTACAGAAATGCAGGGAGAATCAGGGCAGTACAGACATGGTACAGAAATACAGAGAGAATCACTGGAACACAGACATGGTACAGAAATAAAGGCAGAATCACCGCAGTACAGACATAGTACAGAAATGCAGAGAGAATCACTGCAGGGCAAACATTAGAACAGAAATGCAGGGAGAATCACTGCAGTGCAGACAGTACAGAAATGCAGGGAGAATCACTGCAGTGCAGACAGCACAGAAATGCAGGGAGAATCACTGCAGTGCAGACAACACAGAAATGCAGGGAGAATCACTGCAGTACAGACAGTACAGAAATGCAGGGAGAATCACTGCAGGGCAGACAGTACAGAAATGCAGGGAGAATCACTGCAGTGCAGACAGCACAGAAATGCAGGGAGAATCACTGTAGTACAGACAGTACAGAAATGCAGGGAGAATCACTGCAGTGCAGACCATACAGAAATGCACGGAGAATCACTGCAGTACAGACAGCACAGAAATGCAGAGTCACTGCAGTACAGACAGTACAGAAATCCAGGGAAAGTCACTGCAGTACAGACAGCACAGAAATGCAGAGAGAATCACTGCAGTACAGACAGCATAGAAATGCAAGGAGAATCACTGCAGTGCAGACAGTACAGAAATGCAGAGAGAATCACTGAGGTACAGACAGTACAGAAATACGGGGAGAATCACTGCAGTACAGACAGAACAGAAATGCAGAATCGCTGCAGTACAGACAGCACAGAAATGCAGAGTCACTGCAATACAGAAAGTACAGAAATGCAGGGAGAGTCACTGCAGTGCAGACAGCACAGAAATGCAGAGAGAATCACTGCAGTACAGACAGTACAGAAATCCAGAGAGAATCACTGCAGTGCAGACAGTACAGAAATGCAGGGAGAATCACTGCAGTACAGACAGTACAAAAATGCAGAGAGAATCACTGCAGTGCAGACAATACAGAAATGCAGGGAGAATCACTGCAGTACAGACAGAACAGAAATGCAGAATCACTGCAGTGCAGACAGCACAGAAATACAGAGTCACTGCAATACGGACAGTACAGAAATGCTGGGAGAGTCACTGCAGTTCAGACAGCACAGAAATGCAGGGAGAATCACTGCAGTGCAGACAGCACAAAAATGCAGAGAGAATCACTGCAGTGCAGACAGCACAGAAATGCAGAGAGAATCACTGAGGTACAGACAGTACAGAAATACGGGGAGAATCACTGCAGTACAGATAGAACAGAAATGCAGAATCACTGCAGTACAGACAGCACAGAAATGCAGAGTCACTGCAATACAGAAAGTACAGAAATGCAGGGAGAGTCACTGCAGTGCAGACAACACAGAAATGCAGAGAGAATCACTGCAGTACAGACAGTACAGAAATGCAGGGAGAATCACTGCAGTACAGACAGTACAAAAATGCAGAGAGAATCACTGCAGTGCAGACAATACAGAAATGCAGGGAGAATCACTGCAGTGCAGACAGCACAGAAATGCAGGGAGAATCACTGCAGTACAGACAGCACAGAAATGCAGAGTCACTGCAGTACAGACAGTACAGAAATCCAGGGAAAGTCACTGCAGTACAGACAGCACAGAAATGCAGAGAGAATCACTGCAGTACAGACAGCATAGAAATGCAAGGAGAATCACTGCAGTGCAGACAGTACAGAAATGCAGAGAGAATCACTGCAGTGCAGACAATACAGAAATACGGGGAGAATCACTGCAGTACAGACAGAACAGAAATGCAGAATCGCTGCAGTACAGACAGCACAGAAATGCAGAGTCACTGCAATACAGAAAGTACAGAAATGCAGGGAGAGTCACTGCAGTGCAGACAGCACAGAAATGCAGAGAGAATCACTGCAGTACAGACAGTACAGAAATGCAGAGAGAATCACTGCAGTGCAGACAGTACAGAAATGCAGGGAGAATCACTGCAGTACAGACAGTACAAAAATGCAGAGAGAATCACTGCAGTGCAGACAATACAGAAATGCAGGGAGAATCACTGCAGTACAGACAGAACAGAAATGCAGAATCACTGCAGTGCAGACAGCACAGAAATACAGAGTCACTGCAATACGGACAGTACAGAAATGCTGGGAGAGTCACTGCAGTTCAGACAGCACAGAAATGCAGGGAGAATCGCTGCAGTGCAGACAGCACAAAAATGCAGAGAGAATCACTGCAGTGCAGACAGCACAGAAATGCAGAGAGAATCACTGAGGTACAGACAGTACAGAAATACGGGGAGAATCACTGCAGTACAGATAGAACAGAAATGCAGAATCACTGCAGTACAGACAGCACAGAAATGCAGAGTCACTGCAATACAGAAAGTACAGAAATGCAGGGAGAGTCACTGCAGTGCAGACAACACAGAAATGCAGAGAGAATCACTGCAGTACAGACAGTACAGAAATGCAGGGAGAATCACTGCAGTACAGACAGTACAAAAATGCAGAGAGAATCACTGCAGTGCAGACAATACAGAAATGCAGAGAGAATCACTGCAGTGCAGACAATACAGAAATGCAGGGAGAATCACTGCAGCACAGACAGCACAGAAATGCAGGGAGAATCACTGCAGTACAGACAGTACAAAAATGCAGAGAGAATCACTGCAGTGCAGACAATACAGAAATGCAGGGAGAATCACTGCAGTACAGACAGAACAGAAATGCAGAATCACTGCAGTGCAGACAGCACAGAAATACAGACTCACTGCAATACGGACAGGTCAGAAATGCTGGGAGAGTCACTGCAGTTCAGACAGCTCAGAAATGCAGAGAGAATCACTGCAGTACAGACAGTACAGAAATGCACAGAGAATCACTGCAGTGCAGACAGTACAGAAATGCAGGGAGAATCACTGCAGTGCAGACAGTACAGAAATGCAGGGAGAATCACTGCAGTGCAGACAGTACAGAAATGCAGAGAGAATCACTGCAGTGCAGACAATACAGAAATGCAGGGAGAATCACTGCAGTACAGACAGCACAGAAATGCATGGAGAATCACTGCAGTACAGACGTGGTACAGAAATAAAGGCAGAATCACTGCAGTACAGACATAGTACAGAAATGCAGAGAGAATCACTGCAGTTCAGACATAAAACAGGAATGCAGAGCAAATCACTGCAGGACAAACATTAGAACAGAAATGCAAAGAGAATTACTGCAGTACAGACAGGACAGAAATGCAGCGAGAATCACTGCAGTACAGGCATAGTACAGAAAGGCAGGGAGAATCAATGCAGTACAGACAATACAGAAATGCAGCGAGAATCACTGCAGTACTGACAGCACAGAAATGCAGGGAGAATCACTGAGGTACAGACAGTACAGAAATGCAGGGAGAATCACTGCAGTACAGACAGTACAGAAATGCAGGGAGAATCACTGCAGTACAGACAGTACAGAAATGCAGGGAGAATCACTGCAGTACAGACAATAGAGAAATGCAGTGAGAATCACTGCAGTACTGACAGCACAGAAATGCAGGGAGAATCACTGCAGTACAGACTGTACAGAAATGTGGGGATGATGCACGAAGGCATCGATGTTGCACTGAGCATCACCGATGTAATGTGCAGAAATGCGTACAGACCACAGGAATGTGGATGCAACTCACAGAATCGAAAACACTCAAGAACGCTGGTGTAAGGCGCAGAAACGCTGTTTAACTACAGACTGGGGTTTAAGCCATGCCCCCCCTCCCAGTTAATGTAAAATATTCTAATAATTTGATTACTTGGTGGCCACATTTCAGCACAGCTACACCCTGGGAGCAGATTTTGTGCTGGCAGGGAAAGCCATCCCAGCATGCATCAGGAGAATTTGTGTCCTGGGCAGGGCAGTGGTATTGTAGAGGTGAATGATTTTAGAGAACTTTTATCTCGTAATGAAAAACAGCAGGACTGTAGAACCTCTGCGCAGTAAGTAGCTGGGTTTATTATACCATTTGTGTCTCCTGAATTAAATTAATGATTTTTTTTGTGGAACGAGAGCAGCATTTGGGACGAAGAGATGGCGAGTCTCTCACATACCTCAGAGTGTGCAGCTTCAGCATTGCTTTGGTGGCCCTCAGTGACCACACGGAGAGGGAAACGCTCTTCAGGAATGTTCTGGAATCCCAGCTCCTGTAAAAACTCATTTCACTCCGACACAAGTGGGGTCTGTTTGAGCTTCCCGGCCATAATTGGCAGTGTGTGTGTGTGACCGCGTGCATTTCGTGTGAGCGTGTGTTGTGTTATGGTTTGTCTGCAGCTCAAGCACTTCAGTGAGTAACTCTATCCCCAGAAAGGATATTAATTCTGCAGTTTTGTTGCTGTTACTTCGCATATTTCTCTCTTGCCTGAAGCACCAGGTTACAGAAAAAACAACAATAACTAATGTGTGCAATACGCATCATTTCCTGTGACTTCCTGTATCGGCCAGATTGTTTAAAGTGTGCATTTCAGAATGTTGGTTGGAATACACATGTGCATGCATTATGAGCATCTGTTTGTGTAACTATGCGCGTGCGTGTGTGTGTGTGTGTGTGTGTGTGTGTGTGTGTTCTATAAGTCTGCATCTCTGTTTATCTTGGCTGTGCTGGAATGCACTCGTTGAAACAGCAGGCGTTTGGATGACAGCTCACACTGGCTCTTGTGCGCATATCCGCTCTGGTTGTGAAACACTTTCAGCGCATCTTTTCTGCTCTGTTGTGTAAGAGCAGCAAGGGCTTGGAGGGGGTTGGTCTATTACTCAATGCCCTCAACACCCCCCACACCCCCCACCCACCAACTCTCCCCCACCCATGGCCTGACAGGCCGCCCCACAACAGCAGTTTTAAGTCAAAGTCCTCTTTCTAGACGGACATGGGGTCATCAGGGCCCTTTTACGGTATTATTATTATTATTGCTGCACCGTGCATCTGAACTACAGTGACCAAAGTGTGAACAATAAGGCAGGCTTACCCTGCATTTGGTTTGAAGGCAGTAGGGGTGCTTTGTGTCGTCCTTCGTCTAATTTCAGTCATGGTTATAATGTGTTTGCGCCGTGGGCCAGACTGCCCATCTCCGCACCTCTTCATGTGCACAGAAATTAGTTTTTTTAGTGTGTTTTTGTTGGACAACCGAAGGAAGCAGAAATTGGTGTAAATGGCTGACTCGGACTCCGCCTGGTGGCTTTGCAGTATCATCAGCAATCAAGCAAGTGAGCAAACGCATTGAAAAATAGTCAAATATCAATATGGAGAGTCCTGGAGAGGGACAAGGGCTGTTGGCTTTCGGCAAGAGAGCAGATCTACAATATCAGCCATAAATATGGATCCCAGTTATCCTCATGACCCAGTATGCAGGATCCCGGATCCGCTTTGGCTGAAGTGGCCCAGGTACTGCGGCACCGCAGAACTACCGTGGAGCGACGGGTGGGCCTCTGTTTGTCATCACCCGGAGGCCCTTGCACGGGAGTGATGTGAAATCTTTGATGTGTGTGTGTGTGTGTCAGCACCTTTAAAGGTCAGACACTTTTTTTATTCCTCTCAGCTGACTGCTGTATTTCTCAGCGCAGCGGCATTTTTACGCTCCACATTCACACCGTCGATGCGTCTCATCTTCAGAGCTTTCGGCGAGTGCGGCGTACCGGCGTTTTCTCGCCGCCGCGTCCCTGGGCTCCGCTCTCTCGGCTGTGCAGATGAAGCCGCTCAGTATTGATCCTGCGCTGAGATCCCACCTGCTCCTCTGAGAGGAAAAGAACCTCTTCAAAGGCGATGATGCTTGACTATTCCTCGTATTACTCATGAAAGACTACAGGAGGAGGCTACAACCTTCATGTTAAGGAGATTTTATTTTCATCAGGTATTCGCACTGTTCTGTGTCCTCCTCTGCTCTTCAGCACTTAGACAATGTAGAAAAAAAAAAGTCCATCTGCCTCATGAGGGACATCTTAGCCACTTTGCCTGTTCGATGAGAAACACCTTCGCCGTTAGGCGACAGCCTCTTTTGGAAGCACCTTAGCAAATGGGCTACGGTCTTTTCTATGAGAAATGTGTCAGCCATCAGGCTACAGCCTGTTCCATTTGAAACACCTAAGCCATCGGGCTACAGTCTGTTCTATAAGAAACAGGTTAGACATCATGCTACAGCCTGTTCTGTTAGAAACTCCTGAGCCATCAGGCTACAGCCTGTACTGTTAGAAACTCCTTAGCCAACAGGCTACAGCCTGTTCTATGAGAAACTCCTTAGCCATCAGACTACAGCCTGTTCTGTTAGAAACTCCTTAGCCATCAGACTACAGCCTGTTCTATGAGAAACTCCTTAGCCATGAGGCTACAGCCTGTTCTGTTAGAAACTCCTTAGCCATCAGGCTACAGCCTGTTCTATGAGAAACTTCTTAGCCATCAGACTACAGCCTGTTCTGTTAGAAACTCCTTAGCCATCGGGCTACAGTCTGTTCTATAAGAAACAGGTTAGCCATCAGGCTACAGCCTGTACTGTTTCAAACTCCTTAGCCATCAGGTTACAGCCTGTTCTATGAGAAACTCCTTAGCCATCAGACTACAGCCTGTTCTGTTAGAAACTCCTTAGCCATCGGGCTACAGTCTGTTCTATAAGAAACAGGTTAGCCATCAGGCTACAGCCTGTTCTGTGAGAAACTCCTTAGCCATCAGACTACAGCCTGTTCTATGAGAAACTCCTTAGCCATGAGGCTACAGCCTGTTCTGTTAGAAACTCCTTAGCCATCAGGCTACAACCTGTTCTATGAGAAACTCTATAGCCATCAGACTACAGCCTGTTCTGTTAGAAACTCCTTAGCCATCGGGCTACAGTCTGTTCTATAAGAAACAGGTTAGCCATCAGGCTACAGCCTGTACTGTTTCAAACTCCTTAGCCATCAGGTTACAGCCTGTTCTATGAGAAACTCCTTAGCCATCAGACTACAGCCTGTTCTGTTAGAAACTCCTTAGCCATCGGGCTACAGTCTGTTCTATAAGAAACAGGTTAGCCATCAGGCTACAGCCTGTTCTGTGAGAAACTCCTTAGCCATCAGACTACAGCCTGTTCTATGAGAAACTCCTTAGCCATGAGGCTACAGCCTGTTCTGTTAGAAACTCCTTAGCCATCAGGCTACAGCCTGTTCTATGAGAAACTCCTTAGCCATCAGGCTACAGCCTGTTCTGTTAGAAACTCCTTAGCCATCAGGCTACAGCCTGTTCTATGAGAAACTTCTTAGCAATCAGGCTACAGCCTGTTCTGTTAGAAACTCCTTAGCCATCGGGTTACAGTCTGTTCTATGAGAAACAGGTTAGCCATCAGGCTACAGCCTGTTCTATGAGAAACTTCTTAGCCATCAGGCTACAGCCTGTTCTGTTAGAAACTCCTTAGCCATTAGGCTACAGCCTGTTCTTTTAGAAACTCCTTAGCCATTGGGCTACAGTCCGTTCTATGAGGAACTCCTTAGTCATGAGGCTACGGCCTGTTCTTTTAGAAACTCCTTAGCCATCGGGCTACAGCCTGTTATATGAGAAACTTCTTAGCCATCAGACTACAGCCTGTTCTGTTAGAAACTCCTTAGCTATCAGGCTACGGCCTGTTCTGTTAGAAACTCCTTAGCCATCAGGCTATAGCTTGTTCTATGAGGAACTCCTTTGCCATGTGGCTACGGCCTGTTCTATGAGAAACAACATAGCCGCAGAGCGACAGTGTGTTCCTTCGGAAACACCTTGGCGATTTGGCTACAACTGATGCTATGGCGAACTCCTTGGCCACTAGGCACTGATTTTTGGGTGGAGCCAGGCGTCGGAGATGATTGTCCCCTCTGCCTCTTCCTCTCTCTCTCTCTCTCTCTCTCTCTCTCTC
The DNA here is from genome assembly GCA_029721435.1 of Gymnothorax reevesii. Taxonomy (NCBI): domain Eukaryota; kingdom Metazoa; phylum Chordata; class Actinopteri; order Anguilliformes; family Muraenidae; genus Gymnothorax; species Gymnothorax reevesii. The sequence goes on along the minus strand of CM056584.1, from coordinate 57,934,699 downwards.
TCCCTCCCCCTCTCTCTCAGACACAATGGACATTAAGCGTCTCTCGTGCAGGCAGGAGGCAGACGGGTGTACGGATGACAAATGGCTCTTGTCTTCTCCCTTTCTTCTCCTCTATCTCTCCCGCGTCCCTCGCTCATCTCGGAGGCGCTACCGGCTGCGCATCCACCGTGCCCCCGCTATCCCGCCGTGCAGGGTTCCGTCTTCCCCCTCCGAGCCGTCCCAGGGAGGGAGGAGAGGCGAGTAGGAGGTGGGCGACTTCGACTGATTGGGCCTGCATCGGCTTTTCTTTGTTTATAAAACCTCCTGCACGGCTTCGTGAAGATGGCTTTTTTTAAGGACGCAAATACACTCGCGCTGATGAAGTTAAATAAACCGCGAATGCTTCTGCTAAGATCAGGTCTCGCTGTAATTGCGCAAGATTAAATCTTTAGCTCCTACAAAAAAGAAGCCAAGATCCTGTCTCTGATTGGACAGGAGAGTTTTGGAGGCCGAATTCAGCTCTCGCCCCGTGAAGGAGCGGTGAAGTGGGTTACAGGGACAGAACGCAGCTGTTTGTCATTATCCGACCCCTCGTCAGCCTCAGTCTTAATTTGAATTAATGTTGGATTCGTTTCATAGATCTGCGGTCAGACTGGCGGAAAATACGGGATTAATCTCTCCGTGTCTCGTGCTCTGTGGTCTCTCTGTCTTTCATTAGTGCATCTGCTACCCGATCGCTGCTCTTTTAAGGAGAATTCAGATGCGTGTATTTTGCCACGGCAGGTATAATTAGTAGAAGTTAGATATGGTGACGCTCGGTCAGCAAAATATGCTGTGCATCTCTGCGACAGGGAGGGGACAGGGACTTTGTTGGTTAAAGCCCTTGCGCTGATCGCTGACGATTCGCCGCCCTTTCAGTCTGGCCTTGGGCTTTCTCTCTTTTCCTTTGATTATTTGCAGCTCAGGGCTGCGCCTGTTTGTCTGAGTCTCGGGCCTTAACAGAATCAGCTCGATTCATTAGGGTCTGTCCCATTAGACCCCCCCCCACCCCCACCCCGTACTTAACCCAATTGTCTACCCCCCCCTCCATCAAAGGGGACAGTAGCTGTGCCAAGCAGGGCTCTGAAAGAGTCCTGTATCTCTGCTCTGTGCACAAATCCCATATTTATTAAGGCAATAATGGAGCCGGAATGGCAACCTTGCCCTCGCACCCTCCCCCCACCCCCCCAGCAGCCCAGTGACTGATATAGCTTTAAGGCAATAACGGAGCCAGAATGGCAGTCCTGCCCCAGCCTCTCTTCGACAGCGGCCCCCTGACTGATACTGCTTTTAGGCAATAATGGAGCCGGAATGGCGGCAGTGCCCCGGTGCTCCCCTCTGGACTGCAGCCTCCTGACTGATGCGGCTAATAAACTTCATTTAAAGCTAATTCCTGCAGCCGACAGCATTGGGCGATGGCCGATCAATACGGCCTGCCCTCTGCCTGAAAGCAGGTCGTTTCATCTGTATGACGATCTGTGTTTGTCGGGGTTTGGGTTGGGGGGGTCAGGGGGGGTCTCCGGTCTGCCTGACTGCCCAAAAACGTCCATCTGTCTGAGTGTCTGAAGCTGTGCTGTGGCCCGGACCTGGCTGACACTGTTCTAATGATGTAGGGCAGCTGGAGCCTCCGGCTCAGAGGTTTGTTGGTTTAAGTTCCAGTGTAGTCGCGGTAAGATCTGCACAGCAGTTGGGCCCTTGAGCGAGGCCCTTAATCACACATTACTCCAGGGGGGACGGGCCCCTGCACCTTGCAATTTACTGGAAGTCACTTTGGATAAGTGATTACTTAATGACTGGTCACTGTATGGGACGATGCGTTGGCAAACTAGGTCTCAGCTGGAAGTTTGTGGGTTCGAATCCAGCCTGGGGCCCTTCTGTGTGGAGTTGCATGTTCTCCCCGTGTTCGTGTGGGGTTCTTCCCGGTACTCCGGTTTCCTACCGCAGTCCAAAGACATGTGTGTCAGGCTAATTGGAGACGCTAAATTGCCTGTAGGTATGAGTGCGTGAGTGGTGTGTGAATGGTGTGTGCACCCTGCGATGGATTGGTGAGCTGTCCAGTGTGGGTCCCTGTCTTACGCCCGGAGTCAGGCTCCAGCTCCACCGCGATCCGAGTGAGGAAGAGGCGCTACAGAATGGATGGATGGATGGTCACTGTATTCACAATGTTGCTGGAATGTTTTGTCAGTGTTATACTAACATTGTCACTTCATTGCAGCATCACTGCGAGAGTTTGTATTGTCAGCAGAGGGCGGGGCCTCTTACAAGAGACGGGTTCTCCTGAGCCAGGTGTGTAAACCGCAGTTCTGCGGCTCGGCACGTCCTATTGGGCTGGATTTATGTTCTACATCACGGCTGTTCCAGCTGTGCTCAACTGTACCACCCGCTAGCTGAATCACATCATCTGTGTGTGTGTGTGTGTGTGTGTGTGTGTGTGTGTGTGTGTGTGTGCGTGCTTGTGAATGTATTTGCGTGCCGCTGAGTGTATTTGTGTGTGCGTGTCTTTATGTGTTTGGATGCAAGAGTGTGTGGGACCTTACATTCATGCATGTCTTTGCGTACATATACAATACATTTGTGATTACACGCGTCTTTGAGGCAGAATGTGCGGTTGTCCATGTTTGAGTTTGTGTGAGTGTGTGTGTGTTTGTGTGCGCGTTTGCGTTGTTGCTGTGCATGCGCGCGTGTGTGTATTAATTGGCACTTATATATTAATAGGCAGCTGAAAACAGCAGGAGCGGCAGCAGTGAAGTGCAGATGTGTCGCTCTCTCGTCATTCAGGGGAGGACCCTGGCAGTGCTGGATATTGCTCCTCTCCGAGATGGAGGACGGTATCGGGCTGATGGAGAAACATTACTCCTGATGGAGCACACATGAGCATGTGCGGAGTATTCAATGAGGCGGGGTTTTCGCCCTTAGTGTTGTTTTACTGATCCCAGTACAGTGTGGGGGCATCACTGACTTTGCTCCAGAGATCTGCAACAGTAGGGACCTGAGACCACAACCTACTGCTCATACACACACACACACACACACACACACACTCTCACACATTCACCCAAGCATGTATATTCACACTCAAATGCCCACTCATAATCATGCACACACATACTTGCACAAACGTATACACACGCAAACATGTATAACGGTCCACAGGCGCACACTCACACTCACGCGGATGTATACAGGCATGTACACACACCCGCACATACGCACACGCAAAGGCACACGCGACCATATACCAATGTGCACACGTGTTTGCACCCACGCAAACGCACACACAGGAACACAAATTTACTTGCAGACACTCACACAAAAGTGTGTACTCGCAGACTCGCTCATAACCACACACCCTGGTAATTAAACAGCTGTTCCTGTGGTGATGATGAGGTTTTGGTCTCTCCTGGTGAAATCTGATGAGGAGAGGTGTCATTCTGCACGCAGGAGTGTCAAATTTGTGTCTGTGTGTGTGTGCGTGTGTATGTGTGCGTGTGTGCGTGTGTGTGTGTGTACGCACGTTCCCCTTCCCTACATAAACACATCGCCCCATGTGTCGTATCTGCAGGCTGACAGGGGGAGGAGGGATTCGGTTGAAATAATCGCTCTCCTCTCGATGGTGTGCGAGACATCGTGTTTTGTTACAGACGGTCATCATTAACATTAGCATTAGCGCTCTCTGCTAATGATGGCAGGCAAACACTTGCAGCGCTGTGTGTCTCTACAGCTGTGCTGCTAAAATATTCAGCGCAAAAGACCCGCTTTTCTGCGGTGTGTGTCCTGTGCATAGCCTGCATATGTCTGGAGACTGCTCACACATGCCCGTGTGCATAAACACACACACACTCTTATACACACACACACTTAAACACACACTCCCAGGCACGCACATTTTAACACGCACACACACTTAAACACAAACGCACACACACAAACACATGTACACATACACACACACACACACACACACACATATATACAAACACACTTAAACACGGGCACATACATATTTACAGGCATATACACACTTGGCGCAGGCATACACACTCGTAAACACACATAAGCACTGGCGTACACGTACAAACACACACAAACGCACACTTTTCTCTCACAAACGCACACTGGCATACACATTCACGCTAAAATCCCCAGTTGTTCTCTTGATCTTTCTCTCTCTCTCTCTCCTCCCTCGGAGCGAGGGATGTGCTGTTCATTTTTTGAAAATTAGACCTCACGGCCTTATTTGGGCAAAGGGATTAAAAAAAAAAATCACAGCCAGGCTATCCTTAAATAACTCCCCTCCCCTCGTCTTAGACTTCTCTCCGTCTCTCTCCTGTAGCGGTATCTGTGAGCGACTCTCCTCTCTGTGCCTTTCATATTTGCGGCAGAAGCTGCTAACAGGGTGTATCTTTAGCATTAGCTTCAGCATTCGCTCTGCTTGAGGTAAGCAGCTCCCGTCCGTCTGTTCCCCTGTGCTAGAGCCTCTGCCTCTCTACTCTAGATCAAGCAGGACCCAGGATCTATCACTGCTGTAGGCTAGGGGGGATCCAGGATCTGTCACTGCCGTAGATTGTGCAGGATCCAGCATCTATCACTGATTTAGAGCAGGTGGGATCCAGGATCAATCACTGATATAGGTCATGAGAGATCCAGGATCAATTACTGCTGTTGATGATGCGGCATCCAGGATCTATCAGTGCTGTAGGTTAGGCTGGATCCAGGATCTTTCACCGCTGTAGATCAGGTTGGATACAGGATTTGTTACTGAATTTGAGCAGGTGGGATCCAGGATGTGTCACTGCTGTAGATCAGGTTGGATACAGGATTTATTACTGCTCTAGATTAAGTGGGATCCACGATCTATCACTTGTGTAGGTTAGGCTGAATTCAGGCTCTCTCACTGCTCTAGATCAGGCTGGATTCACAATCCGTCACTGGTATAGATGTAGCTGGATCCAGAATCTTTCACCGCTGTTGATCAGGCTGGATCCAGGATCTGTCACTGGTGATCATGCTGGATCAAGCATTTATCATGTACTGCAGGAAGCGTTAGCCCCAGTAGGGCACAGTGGCCTCTTTGGGTTGTTTTGAACAGGAGAAGTGAGCGTTGATTATTTTGTGTGTGTGTTTGTGCATATGAATGAATTTTTATGGGTGTGTGTGTGTGTCTGGTGAATGTATGTGGGTTTGTCTGCGTGTTTGAGTACATCTGCCTGTGTGGGTGTTTGAATGCTCGTGTATGAGCACGTGGGTTTGTGTATTTGTATACTTGCGTTAGTTTATGTGTGTGTGGGTGTGAGTGAGAATTGGTGAGTGTGTGTTTGCATGCGTGACTGTCTGAAACCAAAAAATGAAGGTTACCTATTATTATTAAAGGTGTGTGTGTGTGTGTGTGTGTGTGTGTGTGCGCGCGAGGTAGTGGCGTGGGCTGGTGTTTGAGACAGAAAAGCTGGCGGTCTTTGTTTACAGAGAGCGCAGTGTTATCGTCCTCCTTTCCTCTTCCCGTCTTCAGGGATTCCGACGGAGGCTTTGATGTTGCCGAAACCGACGTCACGCGCGCACAAAGAAAAAACGCTCTGTTCTAAATTCCTCCGTGAACGGGAAAGGCGTAGGGTTTGGGGGGGGGGGGGGGCGGAGGCGAACGCGGAGAAATGGTGAAAACATTCGTTACACGCCTCTATTATCGCAGCGCGCCGAACGCAATATGGGCACGGGTGCTTCATCGCTCACGGCTTGTCGCTGGCGCTTTATTGTGTTTTGGCGCGGCCCATTCGTTACGCGGACGGGGCGAGCGCGTGCTCTAACGCGCGGAGGTGTGGTGGGCCGAGCGTATTTAATAACGCGGCCCGTAATGATAAATCCTGGAAGGTAATCACATTCCGTTTCCCCCCCTTTCTCAGACTGGAGTGCAGCTACATTAGCCAGCTAGCGCGCTCAATTACACCATTTATCTTGCGTCTCATCAGGAGGGGCGTGATTGCCTTCGCCAGGAGGCGTCTGCGTTCTCCACTGAGGGAGGGGGGGATGGGGGGTTAATGATAATGTGAAGTGTGGGGGAAGGAGCAGAATACAGGAGCGACGAGCAGTGTATTCACCGCTAAAGTGTCAAATTGGACATGCGCAACTTCATAAATCATAACCACGGTGACGACTGACGCTGGACTGTGGGGGCATTTTCCGGGGTTCCGCGTGAAATCACCGCGGGCGTCAGGAACGCGTCCCTGAATTTGACGTCTATCTTTTTTCGGGAGCCCTCTGTGTAACGAGATTTTTATAACCTTTATTAGTTTACTGTTATTAGTTTAATTCCGGAGCCCCGGGCGATGGATTTCGCTCGATGTGGAGGCCGGAGCCTCTTCCTGAAATCGGCAGTTATGGAGGCTTTGTGTTGGTGGAGGGCGAGTGATGACTGGGGGTAAAGGGTGGGCGTGGCAATTGAAGATGGCGGTTTCTCCACCTCGCTGTTGTGCATCTCAGTTGGGTTTGCATTCCGCGGAGAATCTCGACTCGCTCAAACCAGAACTTGCATGGGTCCAGAGAACTCAGGGCCGGCTCAAAACCAGAACAGTCTCCATCCACAGAACACTCTTTTTAATAGCAAACCTATGTCGCCTCAGCGAATGACTTACAGTGTCAATCATTTTAATCCGGCCCTCGGAGGATGGGCTCTCTGCTGGGGTCCGAAGATCCTCAAAATGTGCCCTCCTGTCTGCCTGCTGGGAGTGTGTCTGTGTGTCTGTCACCGAGGAGTGAGTTTGTATGTCCGTTACCAGGAAATGTAGCCAGAATACGTTTGACCAAACTAATAAGAGCTTACAGGAAGTGGCTGCCGGCCAAATAGCAGTGGCAGGAAGTTGGGGACCTGAAGTGTGGCTGTAGGTGAGGACCAGACACGCTAAGTCGCTAACTCATGTCACGCTACGCAGGTCAGGATCTTACGGGAAGGATTTGAGCGAAGGCCACCCTGGAAGAATGGGGGGATATGTAAGGCGCGACAGTCTCACGGCTTCGGTCACGCAAAGCCTCCACGGTGGCTGCAGTGATGTCACTTCCTGTCCTCCCTGTTCTCCACAGGAAGTAGAGGTTGAAATGACTCAGTCTGATGGTTGATGCAAATTTTTCTTTTTTTTAATTTTCCCTTTTAAAATGCAAAAAGCGTTCTCTCCTTCGCAGACTGCGGTTTCTCTCCCCACCCCGCCCTGGCGAATTATGCCGAGCTCGGCTCATTCTGTTTTCGTTACGGGGCGGGACGCCCTGTGCGTTGCTATTTTATTAGATTTTTAAAATAAATAGGTAAGGGTTCTCTCCCTGGTTTCTCGATCAGGGCTGGGATGTTGGGGCTTTGGGCGTTAGAGCACCCCGCTACAGTCAGACGTCTTCATCTGAGCGATAGTCCTGAGAAGGAGGATTTCACAGAGCTGGATTACAGAGTTAGCTGGATAACTTCACAGGAGGGACGGTTCCAGGATTTAGCAACTGCAGTTACTTGCCTTGATCAGTAATCCTGCTTTGTGATACAAGACTCCACCTTGTGAAGCCGTGGACGGTGCTGGTTAGCGTTGTTATTAGCGCTGATTCCCCTGTTAGGTTTGTCAGGTCGGGTGAGTTGCTGCTGTCTCATAAACCAGGAGTGTATTCATAACCAGGGTCGAGGAACACTGTTCCAGATTAGTGGTGACCAGCCCTACATGTGGAGATTGTAACACCAGCCCTAAGAAAGCTCACCTCATACAGCAGCGAGAGCAGGGCTGCCCAACCCTGATCCTGAAGATCTACCATCCTGTAGGTTGTCACTATAACCCTGTCAAAGCTCTGCTGTACTGGAGTGTCACACCCCACTCTTCCTCCCCTCCGCCTCTCCCTCTCTCTGGAAGTCCGGGTCGAGTAGACGAGAGTGGAACAGGAGGATGCATTTTTTTCAGTATGGGCACCCACACATGGGAAGGAGGGGGTGGGTGTCGGGGGTGTCAGGAAATAAACGAATCGCCTGCAGCCGTCAGGGCTCGTCACGTGCGCACGAGTGACGGATTAGTCGGTGTGTCTCCCCGAAACCGCCACGGGCGCAGCTCTGATTAAAGTTCACACCACTATTCGTCACAGCCCCTGCCCCCCCCCCCCCCTTCGCCTACAGCTCCCCCCTCCTCCTCCACCTTCTCCTCTCGGAATGGATGTGCTCCTCAAAATTTAATATTGTTTGCACGGGCGGCCATTTGCATTTTTCCCCATCATTCTTTGAGGCAGCGCATAAGGGGACCAGATCCCATTTAAAGAAGTAATAGGGCGACTCCATTCTTCTCCGCGACGCCGAACCGCGACTCCTCCGTCTCTCTCTCTCCCCCTGTTTCTTCCTCCCTCCCTCTCTCTCCCCCTCTCCTTCTCTCTCTCTCTTCTCTCAGTCTTTCAGAAGTCCTTGACGATGACTCGTGTCTGAATTTTCCGCAGTTTGATTGAGTCGCTGACTGGTGTGCTATCAGTGTTTCCTCGTTTCAGCGGTGAGTTTGTGCTGCTGGTTTGGTAACAGGATCACGCGCGTATGAGGAGGGAATTTATTTCTGAATTTCTGCAGGAGACGGACTGAAAAAGAGCACAATGTTCTGGTTACTGAAGCAAAAACATCAGGCTTGGAGAAGGGCGGTCAGTAAATGTCTGGATACACACAGCGGGAAATCTCTGCACCTTATACTGTATATCTCACTCTCACACGGCACACGCTTGTACAAACACACACACACACACACATACACACACTCTCTCTCTCTCTCTCTCTCTCTCTCTCTCTCACAGCTCATGCTTGTACAAACACAGACATGCACGCACAGATGCTCACAGACATGCATACAGAGACAAGCACATACATGCACACACACACGCGCGCGCACACAAACACACACAGACATGCGCGCACACACACACACACACACACACACACACTGCATGCACATACACAATCACAGTCACACTATTATATGCACACACACAGTCACACTCCTACATGCGCACACACACACACAGTCACACTCTTACATGCACACACACGCAGTAACACTCTTACATGCGCACGCACGCACATACACAATCACAGTCACACTATTATATGCACACACACAGTCACACTCCTACATGCGCACACACACACAGTCACACTCTTACATGCACAAACACGCAGTAACACTCTTACATGCGCACACACGCGCACACACACACACAACACACACACTCACACACACACACACACACACACACTGCATGCACATACACAATCACAATCACACTATTATATGCACACACACAGTCACACTCCTACATGCGCACACACATACACACACACAGTCACACTTTTACACACGCACACACACACAAACACACACACACCAAGTCTGTGGATTTTGTTTAAAGCACATTAGTTTTTGCCTCTCCCCTCTCCACACAATGTCAGGCCCTCCTCAGCAAACAGATCATCTCGCTGGTTTTGGGCTGATTGGGTTTCATTGCTTTTGTGTCTTACTCTGCGTTATAAAAAGCGCCAAAACGTCTGGATTCTGGAGTTTTGAAAAGCAGTTACCTCTCCATTCCTCTTCTATGTGTTTTTTTTTTTTTTGTCAGATGTGCTTAGAAAACATTTGAAAATGTGCACTAAATGTTTTGCTAGCCATAGTGGGCAGCAGAGATGCAGGGCTTCTGGTCTGGGGTTCGAGACGCTGTGCATCTGGATGTAATGACAGAGCCTTACGGATGAGGGAGGCCCAAGGGCTTCGTGTTTATCTCTTAATTTCCCCAGCAGTTTCTCTTGCCTTTATTCGCCCAGAATGGGAGGGGAGGGAACTAAAGTGGTCGGGGTTAGCGGTGGAGCCGTAATGGCGCACGACGTCGCCTCCGCTCTCTGCAGTTACTGTGTTGTCCATAAGTATTTGGACGGGCATTATTCACAGAAATGGCTGCAAGGTCCTGAGTTGATGAGCAGATATGGGTGTAAGTGAGTCAAAACACAAAGGTATTGCTTAATTGAGGACCTGTGTGCAAGAACTACCTCAGTCACAAAATAATAATTTTGAGATTTTGGGAGTCAAAAGTTTTGAAAACGGGTTGCAGATAATTTTATGGAGCCCATTGCTGTTTGCTATGGACTGAAGTAAGTTTTACTCGCAGGTCTTCTGTTCTCCACATGGACACAGGTCGCTCAGTCTCTTGTTTGTTTGGTCGGACGGTTGCGTGAGGCTCCTGGTTTTTCCCGCCTCAGAAAACCCTCTTGTTCCTGGGAGACGCGGTGAGCGATTGGGAATGACGGCTCTGCCGGGCTCCGTCGCTGTGATTGATTGATTTAATCCTGATAATTGTTCGACGGGCCGTCCCAAACGAATGTTGCTCTCTGGGGGGTCAGAGGTCATCAGGGGTCATCCCGAGACCTGACACGACCCTGCGTCTCCATGGCGATGCAGTCTCTGCGGACTGTCCGTCACCAGTGGAGGGCTGTTAGCCCCCCCTCCCAAAACCGCCAACTCCACCCAAACACCCCGCGCCTTCCCACAGTCACTTGGGTTACCATGCCAACTACTGCTACCCATTCCTGTACTTTTTAAAATTTATTGTATTTTTACTGTAGGTCTAATTGTAGTTCTATCTAACTCCTCGTTCTTGCCTTTTTGTTTATCACCATGGAGATAGCATGTGTGTGGTATAGTTTGCAGTCGCCATCATGCGTGTAGCGTGTGGCGTGAGACGATCTTTTCCAATGGAGGGGTGTCATACGGTCAGATCTTATCAATGCTACAGGGAACAAGGCATCTCCCTCCCTCCCTCCCTCTCTCTCTCTCTCTCTCTCTCTCTCTGTCTCAATCTCCACCCCATTTTCTTTGCATCTATCTTTTATTCTGTCTTTTCTACTCTGAAGATCTGGGTCAGTGACGTTTGAGTATTTGGTGTGTGTGTATGTGTGTGTGTGTGGTGTGCGTGTGTGTGTGTGTGTGTGTGTGTGTGTGTGTGTGTGTGTGTGTGTGTGTGTGTGTGTGTGTGTGTGTGTGTGTGTGTGTGGTATGTATGAGTGTGTGTGCGCGTGTATATGTTTGTGTGTGTGTGTGTGTATGGTGTGTATGGTGTGCGTGTGTGGGTGTGTTAGAGTGTATATGGTGTGCATCTGAATGGGAAATGTGAGTGCGGAGAGTGATGATGTTGTTCCGCTTGGTCTATGAGACGCCAATCAATCAATTATGCGATCAATACTCATCTCCCAGGGCCCGGGGGACTGAGAATAACCTGTACGGAGCCCTCCAATCAATTACTTTGTTTTATATGGGGGAGGGGTCTCAGACACACCCCCAAAGAGTTCGCTGCACGAGCCGACACCCGTGTGCACGCACACACATGCTCATATACACACATACACTCTCGCACACAAACATGCACTCACAGTCTCATACACATGCACAGGAATACACATACACAAGTACACTCACACAAAAATACACACTCTAATACGCAAATACACTCTCACACACAAACATGCTCACGCGTTCTCACCCAAAAGCACAGATGTAAACACACACACGCACATGGACACACGCTCTCACACACGTGCACAGAAATACGCAAACACACACGCGTTAAGACGCGTGCACACACCCACACAACCACACATACTCGCACATGCAGAAACATGCCATCACTCACACAATGGCTCTCACACACACAATCAAACACAAATTCACGCACACATGTAAACGCTCATGCACAAACCCACACATGTCCACACACACACACACACACACACGCATGCGCTTAGAAAATGGGCGGGCCAGGAACCTGAGTGCAGGCTATCTTACTGAATCCTCAACAGTTAACACACCTTATGTTGTTATTCTACCTGAATACGTTGGTTTCAGAGGTGACTGTAGGGTCCGAAACTCTTGTTCTGTTTGATGGAGGCAGAGAACCGTGGACAGAAGTAGCAGAGATGAGAATAGACCATTCTGAGCAACAAGACTCAACATTTTCCACTGCGAAAGTGTCCCTGATGGTTACTTTACTTCAGATCTACATCTTCAGATCAGGCCAAATTCACGAAAAAGTCAATGCTGAAAGACGGCTCCATTCCAAGTGTTCGCAAAGAAACTGCCAGCGTGGAATCAGTGGCCCAGTATTTCAGACGTCTGTTTTTATTGTCCCCCGTCGCCCCGCGGAACGGGGGACATAGAAATGCTGTTCGTCCGTCCGTGCCTCCGTCCGTCCGGGAACAGTGTACTCGCAATAACTTTTGACAGCTTTGATGGAGGATCACCAAATTCACACCACATATGCCTCTCATGACGGCCTTGCTCAAGTTCAATGATGATTGACCTTGACCTAGTTTTCAAGGTCACGGAGCAAAAACATGTGAGGAACACTGTACTCGCAATAACTTTTCACAGCTTTGATGGAGGCTCACCAAATTCATATGACATTCTTATTGGCTTGTTAGGTAGATCTCAGCCATGGGCACCAAACTATGCCTTGGTGATGCGTCCATCATCCACAAGTCATGAAAATTGTAATCTCTCTCATGACCCATGGTTATATTTAGCTCATATCACAATGATCCATCCCTCATCCATCTCTCTGTCCAACCAATGACCAATGAGCTATAGTGTCATTGTACTTCACATTATTAGTGGTACAGTGCGCCACATTATTTTCAGCCATCAAAACAGTTTTTGCCACGTTTCATGTCACTTCTGTGACGGGGGACACAAGGCCTTCAGGCCAGCGGCCATTTTTTCAAATTAATTCCAGGTGTAATTAAACTTGTTTCACTACTGCGAGTCTTGTTTTGATGTACTTGTAAGTGCCACCCTAAAAAGTATCCTGAATTAATTCCCATTCTGTACTGGTTTACTATGTAGTTTATTGCTAAACCAGTTCATATCTAGAGACGGCAACTTAGCTGGGGGATTTGTCCCTGATTTGTCTTTCAGAAGGGAGTGAAGGTATCGAATGGTCTGGAAAGTTTTGATTTGTTTGGAGTTTTTGCGTGGGCAAAAAGGTTAAAAAGTGCCACTTGAAAGAATATATCCAAGAAAATATTAACTTGTCAACAAAGGAAAAAAGGAATAATGTGGCTTTACACAATGTAGGCCCTTCACATGAGGAATATCTGCAGTTAGCTAGAGTAGGTCATAATGTTAGCCGTGCGCTAGGTCATACTTGTTCATATCTGACATACATTCCAGTTCCCTTGCAGAAAAGGCCCTGGATGTGTGTTGGTTTCTGTGTTGAGACATTAGCAACACTTGCTAATGCTAGCGGGGAAAGAGGGCTTCTGCCACAGCGAGCGTGCGGCTCACTGCTGTCGCTCGTTTTCGCTCTCCTCCTACCCTCTGTTCCTCTCTTCTCCGTCTCCTCTCCATCCATCAGGAGCACAAGAAAGAGAATTAAGAATCGTGAAGGGGAGGGCGGGTCAGTTCCTGCTATCTACGGGTGTGGGAGGCACAGGGCGTATTCAGGGTGAATACAGGGGGAGTGTAGGGCAGATATTGGGTGTATACAGGGCGATTACAGGGCAGTTTGGTGTCTTGGTAATAATGGTGGACCTCAAGCAATTCTCTGATCAAGCACAGGAGAAAAAAGAAGAGGGATAATTGAAGGGATCGGTTGGAACCCGTGATGTTTTCGTTCTCGTCGAGTCAAACAGGAAATGTTGACTTCCCACTCGAGCTCCTGAACAGATGAAAACACCAACGGCTGAATTTCTCCCTCGAAAGACTGAAACATCTGTGCAACAAAACAAAAGCCCGCTAGCGATTTATGCAAATGCATTTATGCAGTTATTTACGGAAATCCGACTCAATAGGGAGTTGGCGGTCAGATAAAACACATGGTTGAAGTGTTTCTTTTGTCGCAAAGTTAATGTACACCAACGCAGAGGAGTCATCTGTTGCCTCATTTCCAGTGGGAAGAAGTTTGTTGGCGCGATGCATTACAGCAAACGGTGTCTATACAGCGTGCACTATCCTGCCCGAGGGGTTTTTCGTTATTGTTCTGTAGTGTGCCTGAATAAAATGTGTTTGAAAATGTGGGTGTCAGTTCACTGTGCAGGTAACAGGAGTTTGTTGGTCGTTGGAGTCAAGGATGTAATCGAAAGGGGAATGGGGGGGCGTGTCTTCCTCAGTAATGTGCCCTGAGAAATGCAACATTAATGGAAAAAAATAAAACACATTCTCGCAGACACAATCAATTTATTTGTTCCGTCCGCCTCTATCATAAACCTAACAGTTACGCCTTTGCTTGGAGTACTTTAATGAACATTGCGCAGTGAATTTGTCCATTGAGGTGGTGTATATCATGTGAATTCTCCAGCAGGAGAGTGGGAATACGATTAAAATGCTGGAAAATATACTGGCCTAAGACTTGTATAACGCAGATTCTGTGCTGATTTCTGGAGATGTGTCTCCTGTCAGGATACACGTACACCCAAAGTGCATTATTTATACCCCGACCCATAAGGGGCGGGGGTATATAGGGTATACCAAAGAATTCCATCCGTCCGTCCGCACCAGTTTGTCCGGTCAATTTCTTAAAAACCGCTCATCAGATTGTTTTCAAATTGCAGTCATGCGTTCTACACTTCAGGGAAGGGTGCAGTGCTGTGTTCGGCCTTTGTGATTCAGTGTGTGGGCACTGGATGATGTGGATGTACAGGGGAGGCTGTGTTGAGCCTGTGTGAGGAAGTATGTGGGCACTGGATGATGTGGATGTACAGGGGAGGCTGTGTGAGGCCTGTGTGAGGCAGTGTGGGGGCACTGGATGATGTGGATGTACAGGGGAGGCTGTGTGAGGCAGTGTGTGGGCACTGGATGATGTGGATGTACAGGGGAGGCTGTGTTGAGCCTGTGTGATGCAGTATGTGGGCACTGGATGATGTGGATGTACAGGGGAGGCTGTGTTGAGCCTGTGTGATGCAGTATGTGGGCACTGGATGATGTGGATGTACAGGGGAGGCTGTGTTGAGCCTGTGTGATGCAGTATGTGGGCACTGGATGATGTGGATGTACAGAGGAGGCTGTGTGAGGCCTGTGTGAGGCAGTGTGTGGGTACTGGATGATGTGGATGTCCAGAGGAGGCTGTGTGAGGCCTGTGTGAGGCAGTGTGTGGGCACTGGATGATGTGGATGTACAGGGGAGGCTGTGTGAGGCCTGTGTGATGCTGTATGTGGGCACTGGATGATGTGGATGTACAGGGGAGGCTGTGTTGAGCCTGTGTGATGCAGTATGTGGGCACTGGATGATGTGGATGTACAGGGGAGGCTGTGTTGAGCCTGTGTGATGCAGTATGTGGGCACTGGATGATGTGGATGTCCAGAGGAGGCTGTGTTCGGCCTGTGTGATGCAGTGTGTGGGCACTGGATGATGTGGATGTACAGGGGAGGCTGTGTGAGGCCTGTGTGATGCAGTATGTGGGCACTGGATGATATGGATGTACAGGGGAGGCTGTGTGAGGCAGTGTGTGGGTACTGGATGATGTGGATGTCCAGAGGAGGCTGTGTTCGGCCTGTGTGATGCAGTATGTGTGCACTGGATGATGTGGATGTACAGGGGAGGCTGTGTGAGGCCTGTGTGATGCAGTATGTGGGCACTGGATGATGTGGATGTAGAGGGGAGGCTGTGTTCAGCCTGTGTGATGCAGTATGTGGGCACTGGATGATGTGGATGTACAGGGGAGGCTGTGTGAGGCAGTGTGTGGGCACTGGATGATGTGGATGTACAGGGGAGGCTGTGTTCGGCCTGTGTGATGCAGTATGTGGGCACTGGATGATGTGGATGTGCAGGGGAGGCTGTGTTTGGCCTGTGTGATGCAGTGTGTGGGCACTGGATGATGTGGATGTACAGGGGAGGCTGTATTCGGCCTGTGTGATGCAGTATGTGGGCACTGGATGATGCGGATGTACAGGGGAGGCTGTGTTCGGCCTGTGTGATGCAGTATGTGGGCACTGGATGATGCGGATGTACAGGGGAGGCTGTGTTTGGCCTGTGTGATGCAGTGTGTGGGCACTGGATGATGCGGATGTACAGGGGAGGCTGTGTTTGGCCTGTGTGATGCAGTGTGTGGGCACTGGATGATGCGGATGTACAGGGCTGTGTTTGGCCTGTGTGATGCAGTGTGTGGGCACTGCAGGGGTAGGAATGAGGGATGATGTTAAGAAGTGTTTCTTCATCTCCTGGCGCTGATGAAGGGCCTCCCCTCCCATCCGGATCAGGGGGAATCCTGCTTTATTTTCATCCACTATCTCTCAGCCGTGGCTATGCAGTCACAACAGCTGATTAGACACACGCATACACACACACACAGATACGCATGTGCAAACACACAAGCACACATATACACTCACATAGTCGTGGACACACACGCTCACACACATACATTGCATGCGCACACGCACACTGACATATATGCTCTACGACATGGACCCTCCATGCGTGTTCCAGTGCACGTGCGCTCAGTGTGCGTGTCTCCGAACATGCGTGAGGGCGTTACACCACAGCACAGAACAGCTGTCAGGAGCCGCGATCTCCGTGCTGTCATCAACGCAGCATACGCGTGACAGCCGTTATCCTCTCTCTCTCTCCCGCACACAGACGCACACACTCACTAGCGCAGTAACATCAGCCCTCAACTGATATACGTCTGACCCTAAACTCGTCATGCTGATTTAAACCGTGTTTTCCAGTTATAGCTGGTCAGCGTGCGCGTCACCTGCTGACACGAGCTCACTTGACCATCTTATCCACCTTTAGCCATCTAAAGACCAGCTTAAACCAGCCGCGAACCGGCTGAAGGTGTCGAAAACACCACTGAGACCGTAATCTATCTTCGAATTCTGGCCCGTCTTGGCTGGAATTTCCTTTTCTGAAGGAGACACTCAGTTCCCAGATATCTGGAAAATCTTGCAAAACTGTTTTCGTGATAAAGGGCAAACTGCTGCTATTTATTGGGAGTCGCTGCGAATTGCGAGACGGAAAAAGTAAACTAAAGTAAATCCATCCTCTGAGCGTGTGTGGGAGAGCTGGAAGCTTGTGCTGTTCTTTTAATGAAGAAAAGACGGAACCAGAGGAATGCAGGCAGATTTTATTTTTTTTTACCTCAAATTGAGTGCTTAATGAAATTATTTGCTCCACTATTAGGTTTAATGAATTAAATTTTCTGTATGCTCAACAAACCGCGTGATTGGCTATTTCGGGAGCCGTAGGACGTCTATAGAGCTGCGGAATTCGTGTTGTAGTTTTAGCAGTTTTGGGGAATGAGCCGTTAAAAACGTTTTTTTAAAAAATCCGGGGGTGCAGTTTTTCGTCTCCCGACAGTGGCTTACCATGACACACGAGATCCATCACACACTGATTTATTGACACAGAATCTCCGGCGCGGCGGAATTAGCTCGATGCTTCCATTATCTTAAAAGGTTACGGTGGGGTAGGGAGGACCAGGCGCGCTTCTTTCGGGCTTCGCGCTGACATTTCGCGGAGAGCCCGAGCCTTTGGTAAGAGCGCGTCACGAAAGCGCCGCTTAGGTGTCGCAAAAATCTCTAAAAACATCACAGCCGCGAAGGACCGGATGGATTTAGCGTTTACTGATCATCACCGCAGGAGACCGCATCACGCAGACATACCGATGGAGATCGGTCAAAAAAGTGGGTCACGGGATTTGCAAATGTGAGTGTAAGATACTGCGTCATGAAATATGTATAAAATGTGCTGTCGTGCTCTCCTTGAGTTCTCCTTCGTGGAGTGGCACCGCATCCCCCCATCCGCTCTGCTGTTTGACCCGCCCGATGAAAGCTTGCCCTCTCCCGGCCTCGGCTGTGGTCGATTGGTGGGCTTCGATTATTTATTTAGCATCAGCTGTCAGAGCGCGTAAAATCAGAGCGCGTCCCCGTGCCTGGCCCCTCCCCCACTCCGGCTGCCAGCGCTGCCATTCGTGCGACTGAAGCCGCGCAGGAGCGAGAATACTGCTGCCTCAGAGAAGCCGGTTTTTATTTCTCATTTATCTTTTATTTAAGTCGGGAAACGGAGAGCTAATTCTCAATCTCAAAGAATAATCTGTTGATGAGTATATCCGTCATGCTGTCTTTACTGTACAAACGCTGGCAAGTACATAATTATGCATTTCCAAAGGTGAACGCATCAGGCAAAAATGGACATTTCAGGACACTGACTTTTTGCCGTAGTTTGTTGTATGTACCTATAAAGTGTATGATGTCAAAAAATGAGTGATTGACCCATTAGTTTCAGTGGAATCGCGAGAGGTAAACTGCAGGTCAGGTAAAAAGTGTCCAACTTTAACAGCCTTTATCTCAAGATCACAAAGTGTCATGGAATGTCAGTGTTTGCGTGATACGTTCACGTAGCCTATATATGAAACAAGAGATTAGTTGGGAGATAACGGGGAGGGGGAAGGGAAGAAGGGAGGTTGGAGGTCCAGTCACTGTGTTGCGCCCTTTGGACGAGAATACGGTGTTGTATGGAAGTATACGGACTGCAAAACCTATCGGCCGTGTGCTACAGTCAGAACACTTGGTTTGAAAATGACGGTTACGAGGTAAAGACAGTGACGGTCAGCTTCCTTTGACGCCATTAACATCTATATCATCTGAGCCGCAATTACTACCCTTCTGGTAGATCTCAGCTCAAATTCTTAAGCTGTACGGTGCACTGTACAGATTTTGCGCTGTGACACTGAAGTGCCCACGGTCCACACAGCACCCCCTCCAAATTCACGGCCCCCCAATGCGTTCCTCATACAGAAGAGGGTCGGAAGGGCGGCCTGGTGAGGGGGAGGGGGCGGGTCGCAGGTCACATGGCAGGGGCCCCTGCTTGCTCGGCTTGCGTGCAGGATTATGCCAGTGCGCTTGGCCGCGCTCGTTTCCGTGGTGTTTGGGTGGGGGAGTCCTGTTTGTATCGGAGTTTAGGCCCCCCTCCCCCGTGTGACTGCGGGCAGAAAACTCCGCCATAGACGACACGCATCGCGTGCGAGCCGATGTGCGTTCGCTCTGCGTGATGATAAATATTCACTCGCTGACTTTTCTTACATCTGGGATGCGCCGCCCATCTGGTACATGCGTGAGCTTTTATTTAATTCTGCGCGCACTTGTTTTTTTTTTGTTTATATAAACGTTAACTGACATATATAATGTAGGTGCTCGCGTGCATAATAAATATGTTGAATGCGTGTTGTAAACTATGTCAGATTTGTTCAAGCAGACCAGTAGGACCATGGATTATGCGTTTGTACATTTGGTGTACGGTGGGATGAGCACTGTGCTTGGTTGTGTGGTGTGCGTTTTATATATATATATATATATATATATATATATATATATATATATATATATATATATATATATATATATATATATGACAGCGGTACTGAAGTCTGCCGCGAGTCACACACACGCAGTGAATGAACGATAATGAATGAATGTCCATAATGAAGTGAATGCAGTGTCCTTACAAGGATAGCTGCGCGGACTGTGTGTGTGTGTGTGTGTGTGTGTGTGTGTGTGTGTGTGTGTGTTTGTGTGCGTGTGTGTGCGTGTGTGTGTGTGTCTGTGTGTGTACACACGTCACCACTTGCAAAACAGCACTGTGGGGCTCATGGTTAATTTTGGCAGTGAGGGCTGGGTGGTATTTCTAGAACGTTCTTTATGGGACCCCTCACTCCCGTGCTCATGCATATTCGTGAGGCTGAAAGTGTCCTGTGATTCCAAGGCCCAATCACTGTCCTCACCTCCTGCAGCTGAAGGCCTTCCGCTCCTCTCCGAATCACACGCCTAAACCCGCACAAACCTCCTGACCGCCCTCAGAGGCCGACTTGGGGTCTGACGCATTTAACGTCCTGTTTGGAGTCCTCTCAGAGGTGTGAGAGCGGGCATACAGGTGCTCTGTTAGGCTGAGTGTGTGTGTGTGTGTGTGTATGTGTGAGCTGCTCGAGAGATTGGCCCGATGTGTGAGAGCCGCTCTCGGGATTGGTTGAATGAGTGTGAGATACTCGCTGGATTAGCCCAATGTGTGTGAGCAGCTCATGTGATTGGTTGAATGCGTGTGAGACGCTCGCAGGATTGGCCGATTGACAGGTAAACTGCAGGAGAGGCAGTGATACTGATGGAGCGAGTCCTAGAGCCGGTATGGCGCCCGGCCCCGTCCAACACACGAGCCCTGAGCCACACACGCATGTAATCATGTGAAACTGCGCAGAGGTGTGAAGTTCAGGGGTGACCCCGTCCCGTCACGTGTGTCAGGCACACATGGACCCAGCGGAGTGACTTCACACATTACCTCTACCTGCTGGCGGTAAAATTGTGTTAATCAGCAGAACCAGCTGATCAAATCTAAACACTGCAGAGGACTTTGCCTCCCTGAGTGAGGATTGTACACCTCTGAGTGTTAGCCTGTGGCCAGCTGCCCCAGCTGTGTGCAAGTCCACTGGCTAATTATAGCAGCTGTTTGACATTGACAGATATTAGCAGTAGCATAAATAGCCGTCAAGTCAAACAGTAGCTGCAGTCATATAGAAGTGGACTGCTATTTCTGAAATATGGATGTGATTTCATTGTAAATCTTTACTTTATCTTTATTTGAATTATATTGCCTCATCACTGGTAAAACTCTCCAAAAGTAACATGTTTCTGTGTTGTTCAGTTTTTGAAGGTCGAACCATGCTGCGTTCTTTTGTTCTGTATTTTTAGTCGGGGGCAGGATTGTCTGACTCCAGTCTGCCAGTTTTCGTTCGTGTTCCTGCTGTAGAAATGAATGCAGTCACCGATTGGCTGAACAGTCCTCAAACCTTGTTTTCAAGGCATTAGTTGGCAGCCAATTGGCTGGAGACCACAAAAGCCTGGAGAAACTGTGGCCTTCCTCAAGCCGAGTTTGATATGTCTGGTTAGCAGTTATGCCACCATTAGCACCTCCTTAGGTGTTGGTGTAAATACTTAGCAGGTACAAAGGTCAGGCCCTCGTTTAAATTAGCACATCTGATGAAACCCATTTTGATTTGGCAATGCGTGAACACTGATTTAATAAACACGTTATAGCTACCCTGCGTTTGAACCCGCATATAGCCGATGTAACCGCCCACTCTTCTGTACACGTGTCGACCTATTTTGTACACCCATGTGTTTGTAAACCGGCGGAATGTGCCAGAATAAAGCGCTGAAGAAGTTCAAACGTTCAGAAAGCTCTTCCCTGGAGCTCTCAGTGCTAAGGACCCCCCCCCCCTCCCCCCACAGCTTTAAACATCAACAACAAATACTGTGCGATCACACCCAGAAAGACGCGCACTCGCTCATACATAAATGTATACATATATAACGTCGGCTCATAAATTAATCACTAACTGTGCAGCTATAGATAAAGGACCTGTGGGGTTTAACCTACTTAGTGTCCTGTTGAATAATTCACAAGCGAGATTCAAAGCACTGCGCTTCTACAATGAGTTATCAGTGCTTGGATCTGATTTGCTCTCGTTCCCCGGTGAGTTATCAGCGCTGGCCTCTGATTCGCTCTCACCCCCCTGTTGCTTGTTTGGATGTTGGGTTTGTGAGTGGCAGTGTATTTATATGTGCGGTGTTATACAGCACTCGATTAGTAGTTGGTCAGTGACATAGTTTTTAGCCTTCATTGGCTCTGCTCTCCTTCGCAGTGGAGTTGAAATTCATGAAGTCGCGGGACGGTCAGAATTTAGGCTCAGCTGTGTTCATATCAGTATTTTTTGAACCAGGTCAAAATCGATTGCAACCCTTCTTTGTTCTGTGTACCTGTCCCAATACTTCTGCTCCCTGTTCCTCCTCTGTCTTTCATCCCAATCTCAGGCCCTCGAATCCCCCGCGCACAACTCACTGACCTCTGACCCCTCCCGTGGAAGTGTTTAACGTACACGCAGAGTGGAAGCGCAGTAGCAGCCGGGCTCTCCGGCCGGCCCTCGCTCCCCTGTGTCCCGCGATGTGAGCCACAGCTCTTCTTTTACGAGCCGCGGCGAGCACAATGGCGCCATTAACGCTGCTCTCTGCAGAAGATCAATAAAGACACGGCGGTCAATAGGCCCTTGACCCTGTAAAGCGGGGTTCCAGTCTGACAAACTGGCCCGCGAGGCCACAGAAGCTCCAACATCTCTTCAAGCAAAATATCTCTGGTGTCCCAGTCCTGCAGTGAGACTGATGTGAGATCTCCTTACTCTGCTGTGCAGAAGTCTAGGGCACATTTTAAGCAAATTTGTTGGGCAAATATGCTTGCAAAATTAATGATATTAAAGGTTTCTAATAACTGAGAAATGTGCTACACAGAGCTGTAAACTGTTAAAAACTAAATCAAACCAATATTTGGTGTCCATACACTTTACCTAAAAATTTGGGACACTGTCCTGTGGTGCTGTAGTTTTATAAGATGATTATGCCCCCCCCCGCCCCCTGAAGGGAGGGGCGATATATTGTTTTTTGTCCATTTTCTCATGTGCGTGTGAATCCGCGTCAGCGTTCCCACCATTTCCAGACCATAACTCAGAAACCGTTTGGAAATTTTCCTTTGAAATTGGCACGCATTTGCATCAGGTCGTGCTAATGCGCCTTTTGCTATTTTGAGGTTATTAATTTTTCTAGTTTCTTTCTAAATGTCTGTGAACATCCATGAGGGGCGGCTGTGTTGGGTGGGGGGTACAGGTGTTTTTTTGCCTTAAAAACAATCTCTGGTTTGCTTGTTGCTTTTCCAAGCAAAGTGGAAAACTTGCCACCGTTCATCTGCAGACTGTCTCACTGGTGTCCGTCCCTCCGAGTAACTGCAGACAGACATGATGATGCTGACATCAGGGCTTTTTTTCAAGACTATATTATCAGTATCAACTGTCTGTAGTGAAATACAAACATTTATTGATAAAACAATTCTTAAATTGGCATTTAAAATTAAATATAATTTAATTGCGGAACACAAGAAATAAACATCTTAACCCTTTGAGCGCCGAATACATTTTCAAGGAATTAAAAATGTAGTTATCCTGAGCTGTTGTAAACCTATTGTTATGGCCCCAATTTGCAATTAGATTTACAACGCAACAGCAACAGCAAGGGATGACAGACACAGTTTTAACAACTAAAACACATTTAATTTTTAAAACAAAGACAATAACGACTAAGCAACTAACAACTAAGACCAAGATTGAATTATGTACAAAACATAAATATTTACAATCCCTTTTCGTGGGGGTGGCTTGGTGATGTCCTGGATGATGAAAATGCTCAAACACAGGCAAAGAAATCCACAAAAGAAACGTCACAGGTCTTGAACAGAATGGCAGGTCTGGTCATCTTCTTGCAATTTCTCCTCCTACTTTACTGTCTCAATTCTTTTCTTTATATACTCTTTTGCAGACCCCACCCACATTTAGACCACTTTTTTTTTAATTTTCTGAGACTTGCCCCAGACATGTCCAGGACATGTCTAAACTTGACTCCAGTCTGAGCTTAACAAAAAAAAGGTAAATACTGCCATCTAGTGGCCTATATTCACATTACACTATCATGTGGCAACTTGTTTAAAAGAGCTCCCCTGCGGGAGCTCTTTTAAACAAGTTGCCACATGATAGATTTTCAACAGCATATGACTTTGATATCTTACCTCGTTGGGCAACTATATTTGCCCACGGCGCTGAAAGGGTTAAGCCTGATTAAAATTTTTAAAATGTTGGGCACGTAAGACAGAAATGTATTGCATTATAGGTTACAATTATAGGTTACCTTGCGCATGATGAGTAAATAATAATTGAGCCCATTTACCCATCTCCGAATCCGCCCACCGTTTCCTCATTAACTGTACGAGCTGTTTTGGTTCTTTTATGTCCACAGTTTCCCCTCAGGCTCTGAGCTCTTATCTCTGTGGTCACTGGGGGCACCTGAAACTTTACCCCCCTCTGGGGTATTTAGCGCCTGCTGATGCCCTGTGTTTTGAGTGTCGCTCTGGAGAGGACTGTCCGCTAAATGGCTGTTATGTAATGTTCTGCAGGAGTGGAGCTCTCTGACCTCACTGGCTGTAACGCTGTCTTACTGAGCAAAACTGAAGCAGCGCAAACAGTTTTATGAGTAAATGAATGTAAGACAGTGATGTGCGTTCAGGCTGCTGTATTGGTCATTATTCTGCGGATGGATCAGAGCTGGTGTAACCGGCAGCCTCGCTTGACCCAGCGCACAGTCGCCTGTGACCCACATGTCTGGGTGTTTCCATAACTGTGTGACCTGATATAGGGCGTAATGTGATCTCTGAGTGGAATCCCTCCACTACTGTCATCTCCCATGGTAAGGCTAATATATATACACACACACACGCACTTACAGTCACACAGACATGCATATACACCCACACACACACACTCACATGCACTCACACACACAGACTCACACACATGCAGTACATACAGTATATACTCTCTCACACACACGCACGCAGACATACACATACATATACGCACAAACGCTCTCACATGCAGGTGCACAGACATACAGTACATCCAGTATATACTCTCTCTCTCTCTCTCTCTCTCTCTCACAAACACACACACACACACACACACACATATGCACTCACTCACACATGCCCACACGCTCTCACACACGGGCACATGCACAAACATATATATAAACTCAGAAACTCACACATTCCTGCTATATTCCCTTTACAGGACTGGGATACTGCGGTATACTTACAGAAATATATTGCCCAGGTCTGTGGTGCCACAGTGAGAAACGCAGTCGGCAGCAGAATTATAGCTGAGATAAAACTGAGGAATAAAAGCTGCATATATTGCAAAGAAAACTGTCCCAGTGATGAGGGATACGCTCTAACATCTGGAAGAAGCGATATCCTGTTATTAAATACATTTATTCACGTGTCGTGTTTTTCAATAAGCTGTCTAATTTTTAAGTCAAATTCACTGGGGGTCAGAATTATTGGCACCCCTTGTTTGGTGCAGCTGTGAGTCTTTTTATACAATTTGTGGGAAGTTTTTTTCTCATTTAATTTAAAGCTGCCGGCGGTTCCGCACCTGTAAGAAGGTCATTGCCGCCAAGTGATTGCTTTATATTTTAAATACAGAAATATCGGGCTGTATAAAGTATATGAGCATGTTTACAGCATTTTACCACGCTCTAGGTCCTGATTAGAGTTTTTCACATCTTGTTTCAATTGAAAGAAAAAAATGTAATAAATTCAGTTGCGTTTCCGCCTTCTCCGGCAGAAAGAGAGAAATTCGGCTTTAATATTATTTTCTGTCACTTTCCTGATGTTTTTGTGAGCGCACGTCAACCATCCTGCCAGGACTAGGTTTTTTACGGTTATTTAAGGTTTGTGTGTGTGGCAATCAGGCAATTATGAAGAATGATGTAATGGGCCTGAGAAATGATGAAAAATGGTGTAATAAATGGCGCATTAATCTTTAATTTAATGGCGTCATAAACTGAGGACGAGACATGGGGGCTGAGGCTGTTTATTGCAGAATTCTGAGTCAGAGGCTGATTTCTTTCTGCTAGAAAGAGGAAACAGAAATAATGTCACTGATGAAGAAACGAGACAAGATATTAAGGCTCTTATAATTCATAACAGGATTTAAATTGAGCGTTTTTTTGGGACTTATATACAGGAGGAGATGATGGCGTATGACCTGGAAAAAAGAATATTAACTCTCTAAAAGCATGACAGAAGAGAAGTAGTAAACTGTGCTAATATGAATTCATCGGGCAGTCATGTGTTTGTATACAGGATATATGAACAGAATATTTTGCAAACACAAGCAGGTGGTGAATTGGTTCATATTGACTTCTTCTCTGTTGTTAAAAAGATTTAATTTCTTTCAGTACCGAATCCCAAGAGCAAGAACAGCTTGTTTTTAACTGGAAATTTGAACTTTCGGTTCAGTGATGTTTCAGCGTCAGTGACCCGAAGGTGTTAGTTTTTTTGTAAGTTTGTTTCTCACCTGTCTGAACTGATATTTGTCATGTGCATCTCTTGTGTGGTGTTCGCTTGAAAAGTGAATCAAAGTGCTCAGAAAGATTTGTGTGTGTGTGTGTGTGTGTGTCTGACATGGTTGTGTTTGTGCATGAAAGTCCCACAAGAGCCTTTAAATATACACATATTGATCGCAGCATTAGGAAGATGTGTTTGTCTGGAAAGTCTGCAGAAACGTCAAGCCATGCATCAGAATAATTTCTTGTTTCTTTTTAATTTTTGTGTCTAGGTAACTTCAGCGTCCTGGGAGTGTTTCTCATAAACTGGCACATATTAATTCACCTCTGTGTTTTCAGAGCTCATGTTTGTACTGATTGACTTTTGTCTGATGAAACAAAAATGCCAAACACAAGTCAGATTGTTTTTTTTATTTTTTGTTGATGGTATGAAGCCTGATTTTTCTTGCTGTTGGTACCATTAACAGGGGCGATATATGAAATATAAGGTCTGCACACACATATCCATCATTTTATTCCAAAACTAAGATGAGGCGGCATTTTAATAAACATTGATCTTTGTCCGATCTTTGCACTGTCGTAAGAAACAAGCTTGGCGCACAAATGATGATAATGTAGCTGTGCTGGTAATTCATTTTGCTTGATGTTTCGTAAGTGTTGACTGCAGTCATTTATTAATTATAGAAGGTCTCAATATTTTCGATTCATGAAAATATGATAAATGTAATGTTATGGATGATTTTTGGATCTTGATGTCATTTTCCAGTTGTCATCTTCTATCTATTTCTTATTCATCTCAATCTTCTGTTTCTTGTAGCTGTGAATCTTTTTAGAAAATCTATTATTTTTTGCAGATTGTGTTTCCATGTTCATTTGGAAGTTGCTGTATAGGGCTTTACTCTGATTGGCTCTTTCTTTTATTGACAGGGTGAGAGGGACGGGAAGAGGCGGAGCTTCCTGGAGCTGTTGAGGATCATCGGGCAGATTGTTCTTGGAGTGTCATGTGATTGACAATCAACCCTTATCCACCTCAGCCAGCTGGACCAGACCAGCTCATAACAGGCCCTCCTCCCAGATTCTCACCCAGGGAAGGGCTCACTCTCCTGGGCTTGCATGGTGCTGCCTGTCCCCTGTTCTGGAGAATAGCCTGGGCCCTGCTCTAGCTCTCTGCATCACTCCACACACGCCGATTACTGTCACCTCCGCTCATCTGCCCAAAACACCACAGCCAGGACACGTGTCTAAAACAGACCCACACTTCTACCCCTCGGATATCCCAAACGGATTAACCCCCCTGAGTCCGCTCGAACACCCCCTGCACCCCAAAACTGGATTACCCCCCCGGCATGGAGATTTAAACGCCCGTCGCAGCAGACCTTGTTTTGTACAGCCGTCGCCGCACGCGGAGAGAGATCGGGCGTCTCTGCGGACATGTCGGGTAACGGGAACCCCTGCCCCGCCCACGTGGGGGGGTTCCCCGTACCCCACTACCCCTACTTCTTCCCCCACATGCTCGGAGGGTTGTCCCCCCCCGCCCTGCAGGGGCTGCCCGTCAGCGGATACAGCACGCCCTCGCCTGCCAGTAAGTGACATCATCATTATCATCTTCATCACAATTATCTGTCATATGTTAGGGCACGGGGCCGTCTTTCAGAACTGGGCAGTAAACTGTGATCATGATCGTCAATCAGCGGTGTTTTTCAATCACGTGTTGCACTGCATTTAATCTGATAACAGAGCCGCCTCTGAGGCCATGTGAAATGAGAATAAGCAAAAACATGCCGAAGGAATCTGCTGTTGGGTGATCGTAAGATGGTCTATTCCTCTAAGTTTTCTGTAGCTTCCGTGTGACTGACGCGTCACATGATCACTTGGAAATTTTTGGACCTCACTGGTCTTTGGCTACCCTGACAACACCCGGCAAACACCACTGCTGTCTGTGTGGGAGAACGCGCGTGTTGAATAGTTTTGGACCCTGTTTGGTGACCTTTGACCCGGGCAGCCGTTCACTGCACGCGGCAGGGCGGCCTTGGCGTGCAGTGGACCGGTGGGCTGTTTGCGGATGGTGCTGTGAGTTTTATTCCGTAGGCAGTGAGGTAAAGCTGCAGAGAGGAAGAGGAAGTTGAGGTAACAGTCGTTTGCAGGAAACGAGTGCCCGCATCGGCCTCTTTTCAGTAAACGCTGCTCTGCGTGTTGAGAAAGCAACCTGATGTCACCCGGCGCCGACAGGCGAGGTTTACCAACAGCGTTTCCATGGCGCAAGAGCTCTGTCTGTCATCTGTGCTGGTGAAATATTTACTTCACTTTGTCCAGAGAAACTTTAGTAACCTTATCAGATAGAACTGGACATTATGTAGCAGGAAAGTGATAAGCAGCTCTGTTCCCGGAGATATGCTGTTCCGTAGGGTTTTATTGCAAGCCTAACAAAGCACACCTGACTATGGTCATTAGGAATTCAGCAAGTTCTTTAGCTGTTGACTGAGTTGTGCATTGTTCAGGTTTGATTGAACACCTGCAAGGCCACAGACAGGAACAGTGTTGGGCAGCCCTGCTCTCGCTGTTGAATGAAGTGTGCTTTGTTAGGGTTGGAGTGAAAACCTACACGATGGTAGATCTCCAGGAACAGGGTTGGGCAGCCCTGCTGTAGATATTGAATGAGGTGAGCTTTGTTTGGATCGGAGTGAAAACTTTACGGTGGTTTTGGCTGCGGGTAGAAGTGCCCACAGCTGTTGGAGACTTCACACATACTGTCCCTGTTGGCTTTGATGCTGGCCTTGCCGAGAGAGAACGCTCTCTGGCCCAGTGCTGGTATCGGACACACGGAATCGGTTACTGAGGGAGTCTCAGTGGCTCCCTCTCCGCTGTAGAGCCCTGTGCACATGCTCAGTACGCTCCGCAGAGCCGGTGGGCAGTGTGCAGCCGCTCATGATTTGTCTCATGCGAAATATAACTGCAGCCATTTAAAAAAAATATGAACTGGAGTAGCACAGCTGCAAGATATGACCCAAATACCTCAATCACGATATTGCGATGGTAGTTTTAGCTGGAGAGAAGATGGAATTTATTGTTATGCGCTCTGTTATTTTGAATACTTACTGTCATCATTCGGTCAATTATTCATGATT
Organism: Gymnothorax reevesii; assembly: GCA_029721435.1. Classification (NCBI taxonomy): domain Eukaryota; kingdom Metazoa; phylum Chordata; class Actinopteri; order Anguilliformes; family Muraenidae; genus Gymnothorax; species Gymnothorax reevesii. Next base: position 57,905,605 of record CM056584.1, on the reverse strand, counting down.
CAAGAATAACTTTGGGAGTATCAAGTGCTCTTATTCACTCACTTGACTTGAGCAACTCAGTCCTCACAGGTATTTGACGTGCAGACTAACGGTATTATTCCAGAATTTGTAAATTTGCCAATAGTGGACAGTCTCTCACTCTGAAATAGCAGCCGGCGGCGGCTAGCTGAATCTAAAAGCGACTATGCTCCTGCTAACATCCGGAATGTTCCGGAAGGAGAGTCCCGGCGTTACCTCTGGCCCTCGATGCTCGGCGAGCGGCGCGGCATGACCAGGCGTGACCCAGCGAGCCGTATATCAGGGCGTGACGCCCCGCACAGCTGCGAGAGCACCGTGCCGGAGATCCGGTTTCGGGCCCCCCCCCCAGTTCCCAGCAGGGCTTCGGCCTCCAGCCAAACGCGTCAGGAATACTGGGCGGTATTCCCGCTTCAACGAGGGCGTGTTCCGATCCCCGCTTTACGCCCGAGCGGTTTAGTTTAGCCAGGAATCACCCGGAATTTAGTGAGCGTGTGCGATGTGCTCGGGGCGGGCCTGAAATGAGTGGCACATGAGTCTGCCGGGGATCCCCAGGTTTTAGGGGGTTCAGGGTGGAGTTTGGGGGACTGTTGGGGTCCCCTGCTTTCAAGCAGCCAGGACTGCGAATGATGTTTCTGTCTGTGACAAGAGACTGACATGGGACTAAAATCTGGGATTAAAATGCCTTTAATGTGCAGAGTATCAAAATGGCCGCATGTAAGGAGTTTGATTTGACTGGTCTAATGCAAATGGCATTAGCGTTGAATGTGATCGTTTTGAACGTCAGCCGAAAACACGTGACATACCTCAAGCTTTCATTGTGGCGGATTAATCAGGTGACACACCTTAGACCTTTCTTGTGACCTCTCCTGACCCAGTGTTCATGCTCTCATCCTCCGTCCGATCGGTTGGTCGGTTGGTGGTTTGGGTTGTCAGTTGTGCAGTGATGATGGGTTAATCCTGTTAGCCTGTGGCATCGGACACATGGCCATCCCCCTCGCACCTTATACACTCCTACTGATGTGGCAGCGGACTTTGAGAGCTGTCTTATGCAAGTCTGATGCAACCTTCAAGATTACCCAGACCCTGACCTTATCAATACTGTGTCCAAACACATGCTTATTTCCTTAGGCTGTTCAGGGTGCACGCATGTGTGTGTGTGTGTGTGTGTGTGTGTGTGTGTGTGTGTATATATGTGTGTTGTGTGTGCGCACGTGTACGTGTGTGGGTGTGTGTATGTCTTTGTTTGCTGGGAGTTGCTTCTCTGATTTTGCACGCTCTAATCTTGCCCCAGTTTGGTTTCTGTATGGTTCTGCTGTGGGCTGGGTTTGGGGTTTAGGTTTAAGTTAGGATTTGATTTAGAGTTTAGGGTTAGGGTATGACATCACTTACCTCTTAGCTGATCCCTCGACTCAGTATATATGTAAAGAAAATCAAGGACGACTGATTTTAAAAGTCCATTCTCCCTCTGCTATATTGAAAACAACACAACATCACGTTATTTGACGCTGTGATGATAAAAAGGCCAAGCCTCGCAAGCAAACACGGCTCGAGGCTCACCAATTTCCCAGCACATGCCTAAGCTTGTCATCCATCGCTTTGAGAGCGACATTCTCCAAAGACAAATTGGTAAGATTTTGGGGGATTTCACCCTCTGCAGTGTGTAACATAACACCAGCCTGTATGTTGAAAAAACATTATCTGCTAATTTTCCAAAAAGGCCTCGCGTAACGTAATTTGAGCATGCTGAGTTAAAGTCTGCAAGTAAAAAGTTTGTATCAGATTTTCACAAAATAAGAATGAAGATTTTTTCTTATATCATGCACTGCATATGGGCTTTTCTGCACTGTTTGGGTGCAGTGAAACACCCACAGATGTGGCAGAAAACATCTGGATCATGTTTACATTTCCCTCTGTCAGTGGCCACATTACTGAGCCTGAAATCAGTATTAGATATAAAATAATGTCTTTTGAATCATTCATTCATGTGAAAATCAGCTGAGAATTGAATAAATAGTTCTCACCTGGCTCAGAGGAGGATGGAAATCATGTCTTTGTTGCTGTTTTTCTGATGATTAAGGAATGAAACAAAACTTCTTAATCTTAAAAGCGGTTGTCGAAAGTGACAGTGCTTTGAAATGCGCATCATACAGTGTGAGAAAATGTGATTGCTGGAGCAAAACAGGCACTATTTTTGGAATCCGCCCCCAGAAATTAGTTAGATACAAGTATTAGGTTGTATGTGGCAAAAATTATGCAGGGCAGTGTTATTGTAAGATGGAGGGCATCTGGTCAGATGTTGTTGTTTAAAGGCCAAGGCTCAGTTACACTTCATAATGCTCTTGATCTTCAATCTATTCGACACCGGTCTTATGAACCTCCACTGCTACTATAATGGACAGAATTACAGATTCTTTAAACTTTTGCTAGTCAAGACCATTCGCCACTGCATTCAGGGTTGGAAGTTAAAGCTGTGCTTTGCTGAGCTGAAATTGTGCATCGATGGTGTCCTAAAGCGTCGCCGATTTCTCTGGGCTCGGTGTCATCTGAGGTGGACGAGACCTGCAGAGATAAACACCCATATGATGGCACTGCTCCTGCTTGCACAAACACTTACATGCAGACGCATGCATGGGTCAAAAAGAACACGTTTGCAATCAGATGCACCCACATCCCATCCTGTGTTCACACACACACCCACACACACACACACACACTGGTACAAATGTGCATACACAAGCATGCACTCAATTACATACACCCACATCATATCCCGTGCACGCACACACAGACACCCACGCACACACACGTGCACCACACACGCATCCATACCCCTCTCCTTGGAACTGGTAGATAATCCACTTCAGCCGTGTGCATTAAGCTGTAGTTTAAAAGTGTCTAATTAGGACTCCATTTCCCACGCTTCAGTTCACACCAAGCACCATGTGACCCAGCACCTGTGACAGCGCACCATCTGCCATGTAGGTCAGAGGTCACTGACTTCAGTGTGGCTGATGCCTTATACAGTAGAGATTATAAGTACCGTCCAAGAGGGAGGAAACTGTTTCCCAGGAAAACAGATTTGCTTACCATCTGGCTTTGATATGTTGTCATGTCCACAAACTGCGCATTTGGAGTTGGTGTCCGAGTGCATTTGCCTGGCTGCTAAATGTGAAATGTGCCTACTGAAGGCACTGTGCACTGACAGACTGCACTGTGCCGTGTGTGTGTGTGCGCTTTCATGACTATGGGTTTTTGTGTTTGCATGTGGGAGGGAGTTGGTGTGTTTGTGCGTGCTTATGTGTTTGTTTGCGTTTGTGTGTGTGTTTTTTGTGTGTGTGTGTGTGCACGTGTGGGTTGGATGTAACTGGTGAGCTGTGGTTCTCGGTCTTGGCTGGTTGGAAAATTTCAATGCAGTTAAGTATCTGATAGAACTTAGCATGTAACATGAGCTGCACCATTGCCCCGTGTGCACAGGGGTTTGTCAGAAGGTGTGACATGGTGGCAGGCAGTGTGCATCGCGTGAGTATCTCTGGAGGTTGTGAAACGGCTCAGATTATTTCTTGTTCAGGTTCCTGTGGGATGCCGGTTCTGAATGACAGGTGTATTGCACCACGTGTCCCCACAGCTGAACTTGAAGGACGGGCTCCTTGTCTCTGATCAGCTTCCCACCTGTTCCTCTGGGTCAAGACTGGGGGGGGGGGGGCGTGGCGTCCAGTCAGGGCCTGTGTGGGTGCAGAGCCGTGATATATCCAGCCCTACGCCGCCTTCTGCAACTAATAAACTGATCATGGCCCTCTGACAGGGCATTAATGAGTGCAATCAGGTGTGTTGGTGTTGGAATAACAGCGAAAACTGCTCCCTCTTGGGATACGATTGGCCACACTTGCTCTGGGGGGGCGGAGCCTTTTACATCAGTATGCAGCCTTAAGCTGCCTCACACACGCGCACACACACTCCCACACACACACGCGCGCACACACCACCCTCCACCAGCAGAGTGGCAGTTAAATTTAGCGCAGGAGGCCAGAGCTTGACCTGGATTTTTTTAATGGCCTTTTTTGTGTTCACAGGAAAAAAAAAAAAAAGACTCGCGCAAAGAGCTTGTTTTTTCAGCCTTTAGGACTCGACCTTTGTGATGCAGGAACAGTCACTAAGCGCAGAGATGCGGCCAAATACCAGCTGATGAACGAAAAACGTCTGTCTGTCTGTTAGGCTGTGTGTCCGTCCCAGTGCATCATTAGAGCACAGCATGTATACAGTCGCTCGAAAACCCTAAAGAAATCTCATGAGGCAGTGATTTTTGTTTTGTTGCTCTGTTTGTGCTATAAGGATACGGTATAGATTGTGATGTGCAGATCACAAGCATTATTCATGAAGAACGAATCAGCAAACGCAAGCCACATGAATGTAATTACTTTTCCTGTGTTGTCGCTCTGTGTGAATATGTGTGCTGTCTGTCAGAATGGGAGGTTATAAATGGCTCCTGACCGGTGGTTGTTGGGCTGATATAGAGCTGTCACCCCTTTATAGGCAAAGAGGGGAACCTGCTAAGACCCCATTTAAAAAAAAAAAAAAAAATGTTAGTTTATCATCCTTTTAATCTGAAAAATGTGATATGGGCGGGTGGAATTTAAAAAAAAAGAATTTTTCGTGAATAAATTTTCATATCGAGCCTTTGCCTTTCATCGATAAATGCATATTTAGTCAGTGAACCGCTCAGTAAACTCAATAATGTGTTCATGACCTGTATTTATAGGTTTCTTGACCTGTTTATTTTCTGGTCCTGGAATGAGAAAACGCAGGAACATAACTTTTCGAGGAAACGGCTCAAGTGTCCGTCCAGGGGCACGTTCGCGCTACTCGCTCAGCGGTGGGTTTCCCGAAAGCCTCTTAACGCGAAGAACTTCTTTAAATGACTCTTCCGATTGTTCTTAAAGTAATGTGGGTTTCCCAAACACGTTTGTCACTAAAGCGTCTCTTTAGTTCGCTCTAAACCAGGGGTGTCCAATCCTATCCAGAAAGGGTCGGTGTGGGTGCTGGTTTTTGTTAGAGCCCAAAACTTACACACCTGATTCTACCCACAAAATCCTGATTGAAACCCCTGATTAATTAATTAGTGGAATCAGGTGCAGTAGCACTGCTTCTTGGGACAAAAATCTGCACGCACATCGGCTCTTCAAGAATAAGATAATTGGACACTCCTGCTCTAAACTAACCCACGCAACGAGAACGTCCGTTGCTTAAGAATCTCTTAAACACTCCAATGTTATTGGGTAACCAACCACAGAGCATTACGCCGATTGCCCTCAACTTTTCAATACTAAAAATACTTTTAAAAAAAAAATAATAAATAATTAAAATATAAAGTAGGCTGAAACATAAAAACAAAAAAGTGAGGGGGCTACAAATTCCAGTGCGGGCGGGGATGAGAAACTGGTATTATTTTTCATGGGGCCTTGTGAATCTCATTTAGTATCGCTGAGGACTTCCACCCGCCCAACGCTGTTGGGAATATTCAGCTGATTGGGACAGGGAGACGGCGATGTGCCCAACACCGGGGCCTGTGGGGCTTTCCTCGGCTCTTTAATCCCTGATTTACATCTCCATCCTGCGTCCGGTCATTACCATTACGGCGTTCGTCCTGGAGAGAGATGGCGCATTAACGAGGAAAACGAGCGTTGTGTGAGGCGTCCCGCTGTAATCGAACCCCCCCCCCCCCACACCCCTCCACCCCGCACCCGCACTCCACACCCCCGCGAAATGGTGCTTTTTTTTATACTGCAGTCAAACGCCTTAGTCTACCGCCAGTATTTCACTTCACTGCAAATTTGGCTTTTTAATCGATTTCCGGGACTCCGTGTCTCAGCTGCAGCTCGAGCCGCGGGCAGAATACGAGTCTGTCTGATCGAATACTGCACTTCTGCGTCCTGACTTAAAATCTTATTTCTATCTGGCCACTTTTTCGCTAAATAAGACAAAAATATTTCCAGTGAGTTATGATATTTTGACTTATTTCAAGATTTGCCTGTGGGGGGAAAAACTGCCAAGCAAAGAGTAACTTTATACGAGCTAATATTCCAAACTTAGCGGAAGAAAAATATGTATAAGTAGAAAAACGATTAATAATTTATTAAAAATAAGTAATGAAGACTGACGCTGAGACTGAGAAAATGCTTGTTAAAATGATCTGTTTTAGCTGTGTGGCGTTAGCTTTGTCAGTCATTGGCCATAAAATGCACGGTGTAAAGAGCTGATTTTTGGACATTGGCCTTCTATAATGGAGAAGGTTGGCAGAAATAACAACCATCAGCATGTAGAGCATTTTAAACTCCACAGTAAAAGAGCTCTGCAGCAACTATGCTTGATTATGTTAAAAAGGCTTGGGCAGTTGGTATGGTCATGTGTAGAGTTCGGCTGTGCTCTGTTATGTTTGCAGTTTCTCACTGTTTTCTTTTGGAAGGTGTATGAAGTTTCTTTGAGGGAAGTGGACTCCTCGAATTTTGGATCTCACAGATTTAAGTTGGTGAAATATTTAAGTCAGTCGTACTCAGCAGTCACGGGCCTGATTGCGGTCTTTGTTGCGAACATGCTGGGATTATTGTGCGCTTTTCTCTCTGTAACAGTGATTAAACTGCGTACGAAAGCTGGGATTATGCAAAAATATTTTGTTTCTGGTCGGGGATTCTGCCCTGTATAAATCGGAGATGATCCTGTGTTTTGTTATCATTTAAGCTGGTCTCATGAGGGCTTGTGGTTCGGCAGTTTATGAAAGTGGAGCGTTTTTTTTTTTATTTTTAATTCTTTCAAACGGGATTTCAGAAGAGGCCGCTAACCGGTGCCTGGACTGGCAGTGCCATCCCCACAGATTCCCTCGCCAGATCTCCGAAACCATCATGCACCCTGGCATCTAGCGTTAACTAATTCTGGGTGTAATTTTACTGACGAATCACAGAGGTGATTGTGGTTGATTGTCATCCTGCCATCCCTATGTAGCTACTGTAGATATCAGGCCCCCTATTGTGTGAGTGAGTGAGTGAGTGAGATGTATGGGTGTTTGTGTGTGAATCAGTGTGTGTGCGAGTGTGTTTATGCGTGTGAGTGGTGGGAAGCATCATTCCTGTTTTTTCTCCATTTTACTCCCGGAACACGTGTCTAAAATGATGCCTGAGAGGCAGGTGTCAGAAGCCTGTGTGAGAGGCAGTGTACTCAGCGCTGTGGATTTTTCTGACAGACTTAACCTTTCCCAGCCATTCCAGAATCCCCGGGCCATTAACCCCTGAATTACACTGCGCATGTGACACAGGGAGGGGGGGAGGGGGGAGTCACAAGGCCGATTAGGGGAGCGCTTGGCTGATGGCCTTAGAAAAGCTGCGCCCCCCCCAACTCGTGCCCCCGGAATGGAACGCTCCATCCCCTGCACCCCCATGTTTGAGGGCCGTAATGGAACAGTCTGTGGGGAGCACTAAAGATAGTGTTGTTTCTGGATGAATTAAAAATTAGGTACAGTTGGGTGGTGTTCATATGAGTGTGTATGTGTGCGCATGGATACGTGTGTGTGTGTGTGTGTGTGTGTGTGTGTGTGTGGTGTCCCTTCTGATTTGATTCACAGGGATATGGAGTTATTTAAGATGAGTTGTGCGCGTGCCTGTGTTTTGAGCTGGGAAGGAAACCGCTTTTTTTGAAGTGCTATCACTTTGCAAATTTAAAGCCGCTGACAGAACTCGCCGGGCTAATTTAGCTGCCTAACATCTCTGCGTGTTTTAGAGAAAGCTGTGAGCGCAGAGAGAGGAGAAAGTGAAATGTAAATGTGCTTTTTCTGGCTGAATTAATTTAATTAGCCTTAATGAGGAAGCAGAAATGTTATTTGCATGTACTCTTCCTTCTCTTTAGTTTAAAATCGAATTCTGTTTTGGGTCTGAGCGTAAACAGTAAAGTAGCACATTGTGCACCAAAGTTCATTTAACATCAGGCTGGAAGTAGCCTTTTATTTAATTTCTTCATTACCTCTGACAATGAGGTTATGTTTTTGTTGGCGTTGGTTTGTCTGTTTGTGTACGAGAACTCAAAACGTAATGAACGGATGTCTCTGTAATTTTGTGGGTGGGTTGCTATTACGTCAGGGATGGACCGTATTGATTTTGACCGCAATTGGTTAGACAATATGGCTGCCATGGCGGCCATCTTGAAATCCTACGACTCGCGATAACTGCTCTTCGCTCTCAGTGATATCACTCAAATTTTGTGGGTTGATATGTTCCCTCCCTGATGCTAGACCAATCAGTCTGGAACCTGCTGCATCAAACAGTATGGCTGCCAAGGGAGCCATCCTTGGCAGAGGTTTGCGCACTCGGAGTGCCTCTAGTTTGTCCCCTACCGGAAACGGAGGGGACTATAGGATTGCACTCCGTCCGTCCGTCCGTCCGTCCGTCAGTCTGTCCATCCGCATTTGTGTCCGCTCCATAACTTCAATACCGTATGACCTAGGAACATCAAAGTTGGTGTGTGGATGCATCTTGGGGAGAGGGTGTGTCATGTACCCCATTCAGGTCACTTTGACCTACTTTTTAGGAAATATAATATGCATACACCGGTAGGGGACTAGTATTGCGCAGCAATACGACATTCGCCGATAGGCGGTGCACTTGTTGTGACTTGTTTCGTTTTTATTCCTGGTTCCAGAGCCCGATGCAACTGCTCACAACATGTCTGTGTCCATTTGTCGTCATCTTAGCTGCTAGACCGGGCCGGTCAGCCGAGCTGAGCATGTTCTCTGTTCTCTGTTCTCTGTTCCGCTGGGGAGATTTTTTCACTTGTTCACTTTCTCCAGAGTTTTCTCATTTCTATCTCTCGTGTGAAACATCCTTTTAGCAGAGGTCCTGTTTCCATTAACACATTTTCATGGGCGTTTCGAAGTATCGCACGAGAAAAGGTTGATTCATAAGTGGCGGAATTGGGGGAAAAAAATTAAAAAAAACTTCCTCAGTTTCATGAAAGAGTTCTCATCCTGGCTCGAGGTGGTTTCTTGGCCGTTTTGGAGAAGGGATTAAAGCATTAACCGGGGGATCGAAACACCTCTGCCGAGTAAGTTCTTGCATGGCAAAAATTTGACTCGCTTGACTGCTCAGCTGTTTCCGGTTCTCAGCAGAGGGCTACTGTAGCCCATACCGCCAACTTCTGATGAAACTACTCCTTGCAAAGCTGAGTTTATTTGCTTCAAATCGGCTGATGGCAATGTGCCAAATGAGCTTTTCCTTTTCTGTGACGTTTCAAAAGTCCGCTTAAAATTCACTCGACAAGAAATTGATGCAGGACTTTTGTCTGTAAAAAGAGCGATGCAGCTGAACCTGAACTGAAGTGATGCACATGGAGAAGGACAAACTTCCTGGCAACTTTGTAATGTTTGCGCCAAACTTCTATTATATTTATCCTGGTGCTTTTGCGTATTCACTCTCATCTTCCTAATGCAGTTACACCCTTTCGGCTACAGCTAATCATGCAAACCTCCACTGAATGCACTGAATGAACTTCCTTGTTGAAAGCTACACAAGGTTCCTGCCAGAGGGATTCACCAATAATAACTCATCTGTGTTTATTGGCTGCGTTTTTTCAGTGTCTCTTCTGGTGAGTGACAGCCCACTGTCCGCAGGCTCCTCCCCTTCCAGGAGAGGGGAGGCAGGGGGGCACAATGCCAGTCAAGCCTGTTTCAGCTCCCATCGCCACGGTTACGCTGTGGTCCGGCCTGTCGCAGGGGTAGCGACTGACCCAAACTGGCGTTCAGACCTTCAGATTTACGATTTATTTTCCTCTGCGAAAATTGGAGAGCTCCATTACTGTCACTCGCCCGCAGTCATTGTGACATCAGCATTAGAATGTTCATTTCACAACATTCCAATCGCACACTTGTGCGCTCCGGCCTTAAAGTGGTAACGCCGTCTCTCCCGTGCACTGGATGGTGGGCCCCACAGTGCGAGGCGGGGGTAACCAGGCCGGACAGGAGCGGGGCCCGTCCTGCCGCCAGGCGATGTTTGTGCGTCGCCTGTGATTTATGCTGGAGGAATCTCACCCCTTTATCCCGCGGCAAAGCTGTCCTCCAGACTGATCCCACCCCCCGCAATAAATAACTCTGCAGGTTTAGCGACCTCCACAAAGAGGTCTGTGGGAGAGCTCTGTCGGGGAGGGGGGGGAGGTTTGTAAAAGAAGGGGAGCCTCGGGGAGATGCCGAGCCGCTCGCCATAGCACAGCGCACATAAATCAGCTCCAGAGCGGCGCGGCTTGTTAACTTGTTAATAGCTTTTAAAGGCCTGCAGTCGCTAATAAAACTATTTACTTCACATCGCCTTTTCCTCTCTGCCCGAAAAGTGAGGTGTGAGCCTTTTGGGGACTCATTCATAAACTGTGCGCACGCACAAAAAAAGATGTGTACGCCAGTTACCACCGCGGATTTGTGGCTTGTGCGCATATTTAAAACTTTAAGGTTTATTGCGATGGTGCAGTAAATGTTCAATGGATTTAGTGCGGTCACGGTTTCATAAATTGGGACATACGGTGCCCTCTTTGTGTGCATGCTGCATGATTGGATGAGCGCCTATCTCAGTGCTCGGCGTTTCCGGCGGAGCCCGACCTGATGTTTTTACGGGGTAATTCATCACAGCGCCTTGCGTCGGCACGGCGCTGCCGCAATGTAGAGAAAACGCCCCTGGAAGCATCCGATCTGACATTTATTGAGCTGCTGTCTAACCCGCGCTGCAGATCTTGCCTGTTTTAGTACGCTGGCTGTTTTATAACGTATCACAGAGCTCACGCGATTTAGTGCGCGGCCGGTTTTAAAAAGCACTACAGAGCTCACGCGATGTAGTGCACTCCCTGAGTGGAATGTCCAATCAGTGAACTATGCGCTGGCGTGCTCATACGCGACTCATGCTGCCATCTTCGGAAAGCACGAGCAGTCAGCATTTCTCCTCCGAAGCATGCACTGCCCTCGAAACCATTGGCACGGCGGGATTCGATCCGGTGCCCTAGTGGTCTCTATACTTCACGAGGAGCCTTTGCAGAGTGAGCTGTTAGCTTCCAGTTTTATAACACACTACAGATATCGCTCGTTTCAGTAAGCTGCCAGTTTTATGACGCACCTCAGATTTTGCACATTATAGTATGCTGCTAGTTTTAGTACACACTGCAGATCTCACACCTTTTAGTGCGCTGCCAGTTTTATTATGCACTTCAGATCTCGTTTGGTAGGAAGCTGCCTGTGTTATAATGCGCTGCAGATCTCACTAGTTTTAGTGCGCTGCCAGTTATAATGCGCACTATGTCCTGCATTTTTGTGCACTGCCTATTTTACCACACACTGCAGATCTCACACGTTTTAGTTTATCACCTGTTCTATAACTCACAGCTGATCTTTCAAGTTTAAGTGCACTGCCAGTTTTATGAAACGGCACAGATCACAGAGGTTTAAGTGCGCTGCCGGTTTTATTAAACTGTACAGATCACACAGGTTTAAGTGCGCTGCCGGTTTTATTAAACTGTACAGATCACTCAGGTTTAAGTGCGCTGTCGGTTTTATAACGGAACTGATCTCAGGCGTTTTAGTCGCTGCCTGTTTTATTACACGATATGTTTTAAATCTTGGGCGCTTCTATGTTTGGCTTTTTCAAACTCTCTGTGACAGCTGGAGCTGATTCTGTTCCTGTGGTGTCTCTGCTCTGGGAACCAAACAATGGGACGACCCGCAGTAACCCCTGCGCACGCTAACACACGGGCACACAAACACACACATCCACACTCGCACACCCACACGCACAGGCGTACACATGCACAGACACACACACACGCACAGACATAAGCGAACACGTGTATATACACGTATATCCAATGACGCACACTCTCTCATCCTTTTTCACCGACACTTTTGCTCACATGCTGATGCGCACTGGCGCATAGACACTGTATCTCACACACACGTGCACACACACACACACAAACCGCATGCTCTCAGTCACGCACACACACCCTCTCCCAAATATGTACACAAACACTCAGTCTCACAGTTTCTCCCACACACATGCTCACACACACACACACACACACACACACACATGCGAGCGCGTATACACACACACACACACCAGTTTTTTTAGATGACGATGCACCTCACCAGCTAAACTGAATCAAAGGGAGATGTTTTTCATCGCTCTAAGGGCTGGCATCGGAAAAAGAAAACAGACGGCGGAGTGATAAACGGATCCAGGAGAGCAGCAGCAGCAGGCCTGGTGTTTATTCGACGGGAGAGGTGTTAAAAACGCTCCATTCTGCCTGCCACTCTCGCTGCGGTCCAGATGTTTCCGAGGGGCTGGGGCGGGGCCTGTGGCTTTCCAGGGAGAAGGGCTGTCTGTGCGGAGACGGAGAATCCAGAGCCCCCCCCCCGGACGCCCCCCCGGACCCTGTGCCCAAAGTCTACAGGAGCCTCTGAGACGGTGATTAAAACCCCCCCAACCATCTTCCCCGAGCCCGACTTCAAAGCCGACAGCCTCCCCACTCACTTCAAACACCAGGGGAGCAGTAAAATGGAGGAATATGCTCTCTGTAAGGTAATGATTTATATGATTGAAAAGTGAGACCACGAACCAGACCGACGTGATTTTCTTCTCTGGGCTGATTTACCGTGAGAGAGAAATTATTACCAGGTGTGTTAATGCTGTTGCAGCTCCCTCGCGCTCTCTGTTCATTTCTCTCTGTCTGTCCGTCTGTCCGTCTTTCACTCTCCATCTCCCTCTCCATCATCCTTTCTCCATCTCGGTCTGTCCATCCATCTCTCTCCACCTCTCTCTTTTCTACTCTCTCAGTCTGTCTCTGTCCATCTTTCTCTCTTCGTCCCGCTCTGTCCATCTCTCCGTCTCCGCCTCTCTCTCTTCTTTTCTCTCTACTCACTCTGTCCATCCTTCTGTTTCTCTCTCTGTTCATCCCTCCGCCTCAGCTCAGTCCCGTCCTGTTCAGACAAACATGACCAGATGAAAAGGTGCAGAGAAAAAGCAGGTGTTTACACAAGACTCCGAGGACAGATTTCCTGAAAGACCGCAGCGCTCATCTCTTCATCCAGGCGGGGGTAGCCTGTAACTGATTCCATTTTGACGACTCTGGCCGTGTCTGTCGCGAACAGGATTCTGCTTTAATCACGTCGTCGTTGGCGGGATGGAGAGGGGGTGGGGTGGGGGGCAGATGAAATGGCCGTGGCTCTACATTCCTGTGCTATTAAGTGGAACGGTGCACTGATTGGAATCTTCTGTGGAGGAGATGTGTTGTATTAACGATGCTCTCGCCGTAATGAGGCAGAGGGAGACGGGGGCGTAACCGTGGTGATCGACTGATGCAGCGTTGGGCTCGTGGCGTAGTAACTCAGTGGCCTGACGAGCGGGGAAGACGCAGCAGGGGCGCATTTGTGCGGCACAGGGTTCGAGGGCACATCCGAGTCCTCGGCTAAGGGCGATTGCTGTTCGCCAATCTTTGAATCGTTTGAACGCGATGCTCTTGCGTGGCACACAACTGCTGTGTGACAGCTTTTTGAATTATTAAAATATAAAAAAGAGCATTGTCTCGTGGCGATGCCCCACTGAATTCAAAGCACGAAGTGTACTTTGTGGCTGTTTTGGTGTCCTTCCTGTTAGGCAGTGATGTCACTTCCTGTGGGTGGCTCCTCTTCAGTGTGTACAGGGAGAAAATGAGCTGTTTTACTGGCATGGCTGTCAGACCTGAGAACGGATTTACTGCCGACAGTCGACATTTATCTCTCTGCAGAGAGAGGCCGACATGAGCGAGAGAGAGGGAGAGGAGGGAGGGAGAGATGGAGGGAGGAAGGGGGAGAGATGAAGGGAAATGAGAAAACGAGTGTGATGAAAAGAGGGAGGCGGAGTCGGGCAGGAGAATAGACGGAACTTGGCGAGGTCCTCTTTTTTTTGGCACAGAATGGCTGCCTGTGTTTATGCCATAACTGCAGTCGCTGACAGCTGTGTCTGTATTGAAAAGAGCTGACGGATACAGTTTTATTCTCTAATTTATCTGCGGAAATGTGTGCGGCCCCTGTGCCTGGGTGGCTCTGTCCTGCAGGGAGAATCAGAACCAGTACCAGTGAAGCTGGATGCAAGTGAGTTCTGGGGCTGGGTTATTGTCAATGCTGAGACTAACTGGGGTTGGGTTATACTCAACACAGGAACTAACTCGGGCTGGGTCATACTCAACGCCGAGACTAACTGGGGCTGAGTTATACTCAACACAGGAACTAAATGGGGCTGCGTTATACTCAACGCTGAGACTAACTGGGGCTGGGTTATAGTCAACACAGAAACGAACTAGGGCTGGGTCATACTCAACGCTGAGACTAATTGGGGCTAGGTTATGCTCAACACAGAAACAAACTAGGGCTGGGTTGTACACAACACAGAAACTAACTGGGGCTGGGTTGTGCTCAACACAGAAACTAATGGGTGCTGGGTTATGTTCAATGCAGAAACTAACAGGAGCTGGGTTATGCTCAACACAGCAACTAACAAGGGCTGGGTTATACTCAACACAGAAACTAACTGGGGCTGGGTTATGCTCAACACAGAAACTAACTGGGGCTGAGTTATGCTCAATACAGAAACTAACAAGGGCTGGGTTATGCTCAGAAACCTAACTGGGTCTGGGTTATTCTCAATGTACAGACACTAACTGGTGCTGGCTTATGTTCAACACCAAAACGTACATGGGCTATGTTATGCTCAACACAGTAACTAATTGGGGCTGGGATATGCTCAACACAGGAACTAACAGGGGCTGGGTTATGCTCAACACAGAAACTAATTGGGGCTGGGTTATGCTCAACACAGAAACTAACCAGAGCTTGGTTATACACACTGCAGAAACTTACTAGGGCTGGGTCAGAGACCACAGATACTAACGGGATGGGTTATACACACTACAGAAATGAAGTAAGACTGGATCATAGAGATGAAAAAAACTTACGGGGGTTGGGTTATAGTCGCTACAGAAACTAGTTAGGGCTGGGTATTACACGCAAAAATTTGAAATTAACCTGGGCTGGGTCATGGACACTATTAACTGGGGCTGGGAAACTTATAAGGGCTGGGTCAGACACACAGCAGAAAATAACTACAGTTGGGTCATAGACAATATACAAGCTAACTAGAGCTGGGTCATACGCACAACAGGAACTAACTAGGGCTGGCTCATTCACACATTACCCAGCGCTGGGTCATGCTCATTACAGAAACAAATTGGGACTGGGCCAGATGCACAGCATTGCCTAGGGCTACTCATTAGAGAAACTGACAAGAGTTGGGTCATAGACACTTTGGAAACTAATTAGGGATGGGTCATATTCACTGCAGGTATTAGTAGACATGACTTGCAAGAATGATGGTATGGATACTCATGTGACTGGGGTATGTAGACAGTATGAGGAGTCATTTGACTGGGGTCTGTTGACAGTATGACTCGTGACTGGGGTATATGAAATGTGTGGATAGTCAAGTGACTAGGGTATGCAGCAGGTGTGGATAGTCATGTGACGGGGGTATACAGATGGTGTGGATAGTCATGTGACTGCAGTATGCAGATGGTGTGAATAGTCATGTAACTGGCGTGCATTGATGGTGGGGATATCTGATGAGATGGGATTGATGCAGGCGAGGATGTGAGCTCTGACTGGATTGGTCAGTGCAGAAGGCACTGATTGGCTGGATGTCATGATTCTTTGAGGTAGTTTTGTGGATGTGGGCTGGGTCGAGTTTGGCTCTTTGAGCGTTAACAGTACTGAATGTTATAATTCATCCATTCCTTTCACAGATATATTTCAGCATCCAACAACCTGCCCCTGTGGTACGATCAGTACCGTTAAAACACTTCAACTTCACTGCTAATTAGTGGAGGAAAACAATCCCGTGAATGGCCTCGTTAGTGATGTCAAGCACCAGACCTTAGAGGACCAGGCCTCCAGCTGTGAGCAGACACGCGAGGACGGATGAATTGTTTGCGTGGCGGATTGAGTTGCAGTTACACAGTGCGGATGTGGCTCTCTGGGTCGCGATCCTGCTTCCCTTGAGGTTGTAGGTTCAGTTCCCAACATGCAGTTTGGATGTTTTGCCTGTGGTGTGGAGGGGGTGATGCTGGGGGGGATTATGACATGTCAGTTGCCCACTACAATGGTGTTTATAATGTAGCAGTTCCTCATGTATGTTATTATTATGAAAAATATGATTTTTAGTGCAAAGGATCTAGTACACTGCCAGCACTCACTGCTAATAAAAAAGTGACGTGTGCAGCTGAGTGAAATTAGCACGGAGGACATAGTGTAGCGATGATGAGGCGGTAACGCTCGCCGCACTAATGCTCGGCTGATTTCAGTGTCCTTATTTCAGAAATGGGGCGATAAATCCTGTAAAAGGCTTTTTTTTCTTGGGATCGACGCACACGCTCCTGCAGACCCTCTCTGCAGAGACGCGCTGGTCCGTCGTGGCTAATGTTGCGCGCAACCTCTGTAACTGAAGCTTTTGAGGAGGACCTTGACCAACACAGATCAAGTGGTCAGAATCCCCCCACCCCCGGCCAGTGGCATCAGCTCTCCGGGCAGCAGGCTGCCGTTATTCTCCATAAACGAAGCGTCCGCTTGCGCCGAGTCAGTCAGACTTTACTGGGCTCAAAAGGAGGGGGGTGGGTGGGGGTGCAGTTGGGCTCCCCCTCCACCCCCCTCCACGGTAAATTCCTGCAGTAAATCGGCCTAATCCTGTAGGAAATTAGCCCTCAGCACCGGAGGCCTTTTACGGCCACTCATAACTCCTGGCCTGAATGAGAAACGCGTTTGGAAATGATTTCGCCGCCGTGCCGAGCTCTCGGCTTTCTCTGGGTGAGTCGGTGACTGTAATGGGCCAGGAAGGACCCAGATGAGTCAGGCTGGTTTGTTTGGCTTTCGTGTCGCAGATGCTGGTAAAGATACACAGACGACACGAGCTTGCACGCACTCGTACGCACGTGTCCGCTCGCTCCCTCGCGCGCATGTACGTGCACTCGCGTCAACACACTCATTTGTGTACTCAAACGCACACGCACACACTCGTGCGGTCACAATGGCTGTCCTTACCTGGTAATATTGGCAGAGTAAACGACTGCTATCTGTGTGAATGTGCCCGTCCCAACGACTTTAACAGTCTGATCTGCGCTGTAAGAGAGGAGCTTTTTAACCATTTAGTAACTGCAGTCCTGGGGGCCGCCAAGCCAATGTTGACATGGAGATTAAAAAAAATTTTTGATGTACGTATTATGATTGGTCATTATAAGTGGAAAACTCATTGTAATATATTGCTAAACTGTTAAAATGTAAATAATGATGTATATATGTATAATATATTGCAATAAATACATTGAAACTAATTAATACTATTGTTGTCATTCAGTGACAATTTGCCTCTTGTGATTCCGTGACATTGACTTTTTTAAATTTCTTGCCCATAAAGCAGGGTTAAAGTCAATATTTGTTTCTATAACTTACAGTATTAACAAAAAACACCTTAAATATGAACATATTGTTACCTCTGCTACACGCAACAACAGTTTCATCCCACAAAGTTCTTTGAACAATGTAATGTTCAAGGCGACAGTGCTGTGGGGTTGGTGAACATTTGGACCGTGACAAAAATTTAAGGGGCTGCGTTTCCCTACACAAGACACTCCATGTGGATCATGCAGGACCTCATTCCCTGGAAAGTTGTGTGAGACGCTGTGCACTAATACATTCAATGTGAACTCTTATATAAAGATTACACTGAGCATTAAGAGTTGCAGCATAAAAATAAATGCACACTGAGCTCTTCAGAACACATTCAGACGAGCCGAAAAAAAGAATAACTGTTGTGTTAATGCATTATTATTTCACCTGTGCTTCACCGATTTAGGCAAATGGTGCTTGCGTGACGCATTCATAATTTCTCCAAAGACACGTTCACAATTCTCTCTTTAATTCTATAATGCATTTGTTTCTTTCATGAGTGCATAATGAATTCTTTATGAGGATGGTTAATATGAAGTGAAAATGCGCCTCAGTGCGGATATTATTTGGGGGTCCGCGCTGTGATTCGGAATGTTGCCGCACAAGAACATTCTAAAGATGATGTCACAATGCAGAATGACTGCAGTGGAGTGTGGGGGCACTGGAACCACTAAAGACGGTTCACTGCGCAGTGCCGCTGTGACCTCAGGCATGGTACAGGCATTTTTACAGTCCTCATCGCTTTGATCTTCCGTTCAGAGCGTCCGCAGGCTCTCAGCGCGGAATTCCTCCGCATTCTCTCTCCGCAGAGTCCCGTCCGCACGATCGGCCGCGTTTCTCCCGGCAACTGCTTCGCAACTCCGACTTTTCCCATAATCCTTCTCTCCACGGCGTGAGAGCCGGCCCCTCCCCCCGTTTCCCCAAACGGAATTCCCAATCCGCCAACACCGTAAATAATTAATGCTGGCAGGAGGTTGATTAAAATAACACATCAGTCCAACTTCATTTAGCGCCGTGACTCCACGACGAGGACCGACGGTTTTTCCTTAATGACTGATTACTGCTGCGTGGGAGAGAGGGGATTGCGTGCTTACACGTACACACACACACACACACAGACGCACACACACACAGTAATACACACACACACACACACACACACACACACACACAATCATGCACACACACACAGTAATACACACACACACACACACACACACACACACACTTTTTCATACTCACAGGGAACAAAAGGGGATTTTTGCTCCAATACCCTATTTCCATACCCCCAAACCATAAAATCAAATCTTAACAATGACCTTCGTCATAATTTTACACCTTACCTAACTTGGAGCCTGATTCTAACACCGAACCTATGAGCGAGCCCTAGTCCTAACCATAAGCCCAGTTGTTACAGGAGACATGAATCTCACTCTTTGCCCATAATTAAGCCTTGTCTTCACGGGGACCCAGAAAGTCCCCACAGTGCTGTTGTTTCAGACTTTACTATACTCGTGAGGTCTCTGAGTCCCCACAAGGCATTTTAGTCCCTTCAAGCGTAGATAAACATATACACTCCCACACACACACACACACAAACATACCCACACATGTCTACACAACAAAAAGGAAACCAAATTCCCGTGTTAGACATGTTGATGCTAATTGTTTGAGCTGGATTCAGCGCTACTCGAAGTCCTGACAGTGACTTTACTTCCTGCTGTGACATCAGTGCCTTTATATTGTGACATCATGTTCAATAGGATCTAGGTACTGCCGGGCTAAAGAAGTGGTCAGGGTCTCTCTCTTTGAACAGGGTCAATTAATGCCTGTCACGCTTCTGGCGAAAACACCGAAATTGCGGAAATAAAACCTCAAAGTGGGAAAAGATGAAAATGTTCCATGTCGCACGGTCTGGGTCTCTCCGCTAATTACATGTTAGCGGCTCCGTTAGCCCCGTCTCCTTTGATTCTGAGCCCTGCCCCGTAGCGTAGCATTAGCGCTGGTCCGCGGGGGCCTTGTTCGATGGGCTGTCTGTTTGAAATGCAGAGGATTGCGAAAGCGGGCTCGAGTAGCTGCACTTAGCTGCTAATTAAGAAGAAAAGGAGCAGCCCGGTTGTTGCTGCAGGAGAGAGGGGGTCTGTTTAGCGAAGTGACCTTTATCCTTCGCAGAAAAGGAAATGTCGGAGCTGGCGTGCGGAGCTTGACTGCAGCAGCCCTTCCACCTGGGCTGCAGGGCGTGTCGTTCTGCTTTGATTTACAGCTTAAAGGAGAGGGGGAGGGGGTAGTGGGTTGGGGGGGCCATGAAATGAAAATGGGGGGGGGGGGGGGGTAATGCTACCTCCAGATTATCGCAGTATACTGGTCTGGGGGCTGTGGTCAACACACACTTCCTCACGCGCAAACACACACACACTCATACACACACATGGCGGGAACCCTCCCACTGTGCACGTGTTGTGTCTCTTTCCACGGAGTTGCTTGGATAAAAGTGACAGCTAAATAACTGTAATGTCATGTAACTCACAAAGACCCGGTGTCTTTGCTCTGGAGCAGTCGGTATTTAAGATGAAAATCGAGACCTGCGGACCAGCATCTGCATCTCATGGACTCCATTTCAACAGGCGTTCGGGGATATAATACATAGGCAACGCGCAAAAAAGGACATTTTGTGGAAAATAACCCAATTTATAAACTTACGGGTAAAATACACTGCTTGGAATTTTCATTTATTTAATCAGGATGGACTTGGAATTTATTGACATTGCGCATAATCTTAATAATTTCCCTTTTTTGCTGTGAAGTTTGTTTTTATCAATCAAAAAACTGCAAGGAGAGTTGCGTACGCATCTTTTTTGTGCCTACGTGTATAAACGAGGCCCCCGGGCTGTCAGACCCAAGGTCTTAGGCGTTTTATTGTCCTTGGCTGGGCATAGTGCCCCGGAAGAGGTCATGCGTTTACACTGAAGGAAGCCCACTGCTCTAATGTCGCTCTCGAGCTCTCAGAAGTCACACCTGTGTTACTGCAAACTAAGATGTGCAGCCTCCTTTTCTCAGTGGAATAGTGCTTTATTTTATGTATGTATGAACTCGAGTTAGTGAGTACACTCAGTAATACTACAGGCTGCGGGGAGTTAGCAAATTTTGTTCGGCTACTGGTTACAGGTGGTAAGGCTACAATTTACAGGGAGTCCTAATTCTGTAAGAACTATGGGTTACGGGGGGTTCTGGAAGGGATGAAAGGCAGTAAATTTTGTGTGGCTAATGTCTAAGTTCTGTAAGGCTCCAGGCTACAAGTAGGTGGCTAATTCTGTTGGGAGATGGGTTACAGAGAGTAAGTTCAGTAAGGCTACAAGCTTCAGGGAGTTAGTAATGAAGTAAGGCTATAGGGAGTTTGTAAGTTCAGTAAAGCTACAGGCTACAAGAAATTGGTAAATTTTGTAAGTAACACTTAAAGCTACAAGTAGTTGATAAGTACAATAAGGCTACAGGGAGTTGGTAAGTTCAGTAAGGCTACAGGAGGTTAGTAAGTGCTCTTAGTCTAAGGGCTACAGTGAGTCAGTAAGTTCAGTAAGGCTACAAGCAACAGGGTGTTAGTGAGTTCAGTAAGGCTACAGGGAGTTGGTGAGTTCAGTCAGGCTACAGGCTACAGGGAGTTACTGAGTTCAGTAAGGCTACAGGGAGTTAGTGAGTTCAGTAAGGCTACAGGGAGTTAGTGAGTTCAGTAAGGCTACAGAGAGTTAGTGAGTTCAGTAAGGCTACAGGGAGTTAGTGAGTTCAGTAAGGCTACAGAGAGTTAGTGAGTTCAGTAAGGCTACAGGGAGTTAGTGAGTTCAGTAAGGCTACAGAGAGTTAGTGAGTTCAGTAAGGCTACAGGGAGTTGGTGAGTTCAGTAAGGCTACAGGCTACAGGGAGTTACTGAGTTCAGTAAGGCTACAGGGAGTTAGTGAGTTCAGTAAGGCTACAGGGAGTTAGTGAGTTCAGTAAGGCTACAGAGAGTTAGTGAGTTCAGTAAGGCTACAGGGAGTTAGTGAGTTCAGTAAGGCTACAGAGAGTTAGTGAGTTCAGTAAGGCTACAGGGAGTTAGTGAGTTCAGTAAGGCTACAGAGAGTTAGTGAGTTCAGTAAGGCTACAGGGAGTTAGTGAGTTCAGTAAGGCTACAGAGAGTTAGTGAGTTCAGTAAGGCTACAGGGAGTTAGTGAGTTCAGTAAGGCTACAGAGAGTTAGTGAGTTCAGTAAGGCTACAGGGAGTTAGTGAGTTCAGTAAGGCTACAGGGAGTTAGTGAGTTCAGTAAGGCTACAGGGAGTTAGTGAGTTCAGTAAGGCTACAGAGAGTTAGTGAGTTCAGTAAGGCTACAGGGAGTTAGTGAGTTCAGTAAGGCTACAGAGAGTTAGTGAGTTCAGTAAGGCTACAGGGAGTTAGTGAGTTCAGTAAGGCTACAGAGAGTTAGTGAGTTCAGTAAGGCTACAGGGAGTTAGTGAGTTCAGTAAGGCTACAGAGAGTTAGTGAGTTCAGTAAGGCTACAGGGAGTTAGTGAGTTCAGTAAGGCTACAGAGAGTTAGTGAGTTCAGTAAGGCTACAGGGAGTTAGTGAGTTCAGTAAGGCTACAGGGAGTTAGTGAGTTCAGTAAGGCTACAGGGAGTTAGTGAGTTCAGTAAGGCTACAGGGAGTTAGTGAGTTCAGTAAGGCTACAGAGAGTTAGTGAGTTCAGTAAGGCTACAGGGAGTTAGTGAGTTCAGTAAGGCTACAGAGAGTTAGTGAGTTCAGTAAGGCTACAGGGAGTTAGTGAGTTCAGTAAGGCTACAGAGAGTTAGTGAGTTCAGTAAGGCTACAGGGAGTTAGTGAGTTCAGTAAGGCTACAGGGAGTTAGTGAGTTCAGTAAGGCTACAGGGAGTTGGTGAGTTCAGTAAGGCTACAGGCTACAGGGAGTTACTGAGTTCAGTAAGGCTACAGGGAGTTAGTGAGTTCAGTAAGGCTACAGGGAGTTAGTGAGTTCAGTAAGGCTACAGAGAGTTAGTGAGTTCAGTAAGGCTACAGGGAGTTAGTGAGTTCAGTAAGGCTACAGAGAGTTAGTGAGTTCAGTAAGGCTACAGGGAGTTAGTGAGTTCAGTAAGGCTACAGAGAGTTAGTGAGTTCAGTAAGGCTACAGGGAGTTAGTGAGTTCAGTAAGGCTACAGGGAGTTAGTGAGTTCAGTAAGGCTACAGGGAGTTAGTGAGTTCAGTAAGGCTACAGAGAGTTAGTGAGTTCAGTAAGGCTACAGAGAGTTAGTGAGTTCAGTAAGGCTACAGGGAGTTAGTGAGTTCAGTAAGGCTACAGGCTACAGGGACTTAGTGAGTTCAGTAAGGCTACAGGCTACAGAGAGTTAGTGAGTTCAGTAAGGCTACAGGCTACAGGGACTTAGTGAGTTCAGTAAGGCTACAGAGAGTTAGTGAGTTCAGTAAGGCTACAGGGAGTTAGTGAGTTCAGTAAGGCTACAGGGAGTTAGTGAGTTCAGTAAGGCTACAGGGAGTTAGTGAGTTCAGTAAGGCTACAGGGAGTTAGTGAGTTCAGTAAGGCTACAGGGAGTTAGTGAGTTCAGTAAGGCTACAGAGAGTTAGTGAGTTCAGTAAGGCTACAGAGAGTTAGTGAGTTCAGTAAGGCTACAGGCTACAGAGAGTTAGTGAGTTCAGTAAGGCTACAGGCTACAGGGACTTAGTGAGTTCAGTAAGGCTACAGGCTACAGGGACTTAGTGAGTTCAGTAAGGCTACAGGCTACAGGGAGTTAGTGGGCTCTCTGCAGTGCTCTCATATTTTGCCTGCGCTGGATGAGTTGAGGGGCAGCGGGATCAGGGGTGGCTTCCTGCCGGGAAGAGGCAGGGAGGCGGGAAGGTGGGGATAGTCCAGCTCACCAGCCAGAGGAAGTGACATCACCACATGAGAGCCTGGGCCCATGAGCCCCTGAACCCCTCACCGCTGTAGGGGATCAGGCCCCTGCTTAGTGGAATAAACTGATGGTAAATGCATGCATGGGGGTATATATGTGTAAATATTTCTGTGTGTGTGTGTGTGTGTGTGTGTGTGTGTGTGCGCGTGTGTGTGTGTGTGCGTGTGTGTTTGTGCGCGCACAGGAATGTTCAGAGAAGCACCGTACTATGTGTGGCTTTACAGATGTTCAGCTCTCAATAATGCCTGATATGGAGGGAGGTGAGCTGTAAGGAGAGAAGGAAAGGAAGCGAGAGGAGGAGAGAGAGAGAGAAAGGGCGTGAGAGGAGGAGAGAGATGGGGGAAAGAGAGAGAGATGGTGAGAGGGAGAGAGCGAAAGATGGGGGAGAGGGAGGGAGGGAGGGAGAGTTCTCAGTGATTGTGTTCACTCAGGCTCTCTTGTCAGCCAGAGAGGGTGTGTGAATAATTTATGGCTTTTCACTGTCAGCGCCTCTGTGTGTGTTTCAGCTCTTAATGAAGCCACACATGGCTCACAGCTCACTTACTGCTGCTGTACGCGCACACACACCCACACACACACCCACACACACACATACATACATGTATACACGCACGCATGCACACTCACACAACACACACACATATATACACTCGCATGCAAGCACACTCACACAACACACACACATATATACACACGCATGCAAGCACACTCACACAACACACACACATATATACACTCGCATGCAAGCACACTCACACAACACACACAGACACATAGATACACACGCACGCATGAACACTCACACAACACACATACACATGCACGCATGCACACTCACGCAACACACATACACATGCACGCATGCACACTCACGCAACACACATACACATGCACGCATGCACACTCACACAACACACATACACATGCACGCATGCACACTCACACAACACACATACACATGCACGCATGCACACTCACACAACACACATACACATGCACGCATGCACACTCACACAACACACATACACATGCACGCATGAACACTCACACAACACACATACACATGCACGCATGCACACTCACACAACACACATACACATGCACGCATGCACACTCACACAACACACATACACATGCACGCATGAACACTCACACAACACACATACACATGCACGCATGCACACTCACGCAACACACATACACACGCACGCATGCACACTCACACAACACACACGCATACACAAATACTCACACATACGAGTACACATATTATCCAAACACACGCATGCAGGCACACATACAGACACACACACGCCCTTAATGAAGCTACATCCCATCACGGATCGTTCATGTCTGACACACAAACGCGCACATAATGACACAGTTTCTGCCCTGCGGCTCAGTCTTGGTGTGATGTAGAGAGGTGTCGAAGCTCCGAGAATGGAGCGCAGAGACACACACACACACGGGCAGGCATATACTACATTCCCGTCTGACAGTAGCACTCACTCTTAAATCCCTGCCTATAATTGGGTTCCCCTGATCTCTGCGGTGTCAGACGCTATGCCACACGTTAGCATCCTACACAGAGGTCTTCATCGCCCTCATAAAATCAGATCTTCAGTGTGTGCCAGCTCGGAGTTGGCATAGTCTGCTGCAGTTTACATCCAGCTCAATGAGTTTGTTAGAGCTTTGTCCAAGCTAACATTATTTAACCTCAACCTATGTATATTATCATTATTTGCAACCATGTTATTTAATTTTCTTATTTTGCATTATAGCAGTAATCATGGTGTGGATATGTCATAATAATCGTCCTCCTTTTAGCCCAGCTTGTCAGAGTGTTTAAACAGGAGGTTGCTGTGTCACACTGAGGGTTAAACAGAGGTAAGTGCATGTTCCAGATCTTTCTGAGAGGTCATTAATTAGCCTTCGTTGTTTCCCACGTGCCCTGGCTCGGTGTGCTGGAGTTTCTCGCAGTTATTGTCTTCAGTGCTGCGCTCTGGAAGTGCGTGCAGAGATTTTTTTCGGTTTTATTTTCGGTGGTAATTCTTGGGTGGTGACGTTGAGCTTCTCGGCGCGTGTGGAGTGTGGAATTTAGGGCCGGCGGATTCCGCTCTCCGCTTTCAGTGTCACGTCCGGCGAGAGGAATTCGGATAGCAGTCACATGACCTTGCAGGACCTCTGCAAATCAGCGAGGGTGTTGGTAACAACCGAGCGAGCAACACTAGCTGCGATTGGTCAGTAGTTTCTGGCTGCTGGAGCACTCCGTGGCTGTGCTCCAATCACTGTCAGCGATGCTGTTTAGTTGTTACTAACACACTCTGCAGATCTTGGCGAAGCTGCTCTACACTGGTCTCTTTCAGCAGTGAGGAGCTCGTGTCCCAGCGGCCTGACGGCTCTTTTCATATCCTTGACATCCTGTCTGAAACCAGATTTGTGCCGCCACCGCGGCTCTAGGGCCTCATCTTCATCATGTCAGCGTTTATCCCTCCTCTTCCTCAGTATGGTACTGCACACCTCACATACACACACACACATACACACACACAAATGCTCACACATACACACGCATATACACTTAGTCGTAGACACACTCACGCACACACACACACGCACATGCACACTTATTGACACACACTTGCACACTAACTGACACACACACACACACACACACACACACACACAGCAGTATTTGCAGCTGAAGTAGAGTAAGGAGGTTCTCATCTCCTCTCCTCCCCACACGCCTCTCATGTTTCCGGATTATTCCGCGGCTCCACAGGCCCCTCACCTGTAATGGAGGGGCGGAGAGAGAGCGGGAGCAGGATCCTGCCTTTCATCCTGGAGTCAGAGAGGCTCCGGCCGCACACAGGGATCTGGGGAAAGTGCTTTATTAAGAAGAAATTATTATTCTTTTAATTCGGAATCCAGGATTGTGGGTGGAGAGGGTGTGTGTGTGTGTGTGTGTGTGTGTGTGTGTGTGTGTGTGTGTGTGTGTGTGTGTGTGTGTGTGTGTGTGTGTGTGTGTGTATGTGCATGTGCATACATGTTGGTATGTATGTGCGTGTTTGTGTGTAAGTATGTGTGCGTGTATTTGTGGGTAAATGACAAATAAGCCTTTTAAATTTTTTTTTTTAAATAAAACTTTAAAAATGTACAGAATACATTTATTTGAAGTTGGAAGAGTGTGTTTAAACGAGTCTTAATGGTTGCACATTTACAGGGTTTTAGTCCAGTTTTAGACTGTATTTGCAATTTCACGAGCCAAAAAATGTCAGGTGGCGCAACCAAAAGTTTCTCAAAAAAAAAAACACACTTCCCTCTTCTTTTCCCAGTGATTTTTTTAGCAAGTATACCTGAGTGTGTCTACTCTGCCTAGAACTTTACTATTTTATAGTTGAGCTGGGTATTATGAGTAACTTATGGATTCTTTATTGTAAGGGGCAGGTATTTTGGTTTACCAAACAATTTAAGAACAATTAAACTATTAAACTTTTCTTTATTTGAAAGGTTTTCAATATAATATTATGCCCCCATATTAATATTATATTAATACATATTTTAAATGACATGTTTAATACATTTCACATCGTGTTAACTTGCTTGGACGGTTGCGCCACCTGACATTTTGAGGGTTTAAGATGGCAAAATATAAAATATATATCATTTTTATGATGAACTGGAAATATTTTCAAATTAAACAGGTTTTATAGAATAAAATTATGCTTATTATCAATCATTTAAAATTATTTTAAACCAAAGTAGTGCACTCGGACAATGTCATGTCACTGACCCATGTGTATATGTGTGTGTGTGTGTGTGTGTTTGTGTGTGTGTGTGTGTGTGTGCGTGTGTGCGTGTGTGTGCATAAGTGTTTGTGTGTGTGTATGTTCATATGTGTGTGACTGCGTGTGTGTGT